>CAJRSG010013190.1:0-25777 GCA_907169655.1 Acomys percivali
GACTTGAAATCGCCAAACCTGCTAAGCTATGAGAATTTACAGCATCTTTCATATTCATAGAATATATACAGGCCTTTAGAGTTGGTTGCATAAAAAAAAAACCATCAAAATGACCCAAAAGGAACATACATCAGAAATATTAGAACATCAAACTTCATTGCAGCAGTGTCTGCAATAACTAAATTCTGGAAATAAAATACATGTCTGTTGTGAGATGAATGCATAAAGATTATAAATTTGTGAAAGTTTTTATCTTGTGTTGGTGGGATAAATTTCTGTTCAGATTATCGTGTGGCCTTATGAATCTGCTGATACAGAATTATAAGAAAAATAATAAAATTAAAGAAAGTTTATATAAAACAGCTGATATGCAGATAAGACTTGGAATTTAGTTGTTAGTGCTGTCTCAGTGTTCTGGTTTTAGTCATGCTCTATGGTTATGTGAGATAGGTGATACGCAAATGATGAGTTGAAATCACAAGGGTGAACTATGTATTTTATTTTAACAGGGGAATCTTTGAACAGAGGTACTTGCTGGGTGGACAGTGCTTCTCCCAGATGACACAAGCTATCAACTGAAAAATATCTCAGTGCTGGTCACATAATAAAACCCTCTGAGTTAATTACTTGAGAGCCCCCACCAGGTGCCACAAACAATATGAGGGATTTCCACTGTGGTTACTTGCCCACAACAAATCCATAATAAGGCTCTATCTCTTAGAAAGAATCTAAGCCCTGAGTAGATTGAAAGAACCAAAAGAAATGAATGATTTCAAGGAAAATGTCTTCTAGAATACAACAAGCCTCATGTAAATTTGAACCTACAGAGATTTTGACAGCATGCACAGGGTCTGCACAGACTGAGTCCAAATGGAATCCCAGTGTTGAGAGAGGGACAGGGCCAAGTGTCACTTCAAAAGGAAAAATTCATTTTCTCCAATGGAGCATCAATGGATAAATTCATTAAGAAAACCATTAACCAAATCAACTGACACCACATGCTGGCGAGGATGTGAAGAAAGAGGAACACTCCTTCATCGCTGGTGGGAATGCAAACTAATACAACCACTTTGGAAATCTATCTGGCGCTTTCTCAGAAAAATAGGAATAGGGCTTCCTGAAGACCCAGCTATTCCACTCCTTGGAATATACCCAGAAGATGCACTACCACACAACAAGGACCTATGCACAACCATGTTCACATCTGCCTTATTCATAATAGCCTGAACATGGAAACAGCCTACGTGTCCCTCAGTAGAAGAATGGATAAAGAAACTGTGGTACATCTACACTATGGAATACTACTCAGCTATTAAAAACAAGGAATTTCCGAAATTTGTGGATAAATGGATTGAACTAGAAATTATCATAATGAGTGAGTTCACACAGAAGCAAAAAGAGCTAAATGGTATATACTCACTTATATCGAGACACTAGTCCAAGGGGTACGTCCCCATGAAAAACTGTACCTACCAGGAAAGTGGGTAAGAGGGGAGGACATCCTATTGAGACTTTAGGTGTGAGAAGCCTGGGAGAAATGGGAAATACAAGAATCCAGTGGGCCCTGAAAAACTACAGGCGGGTCTGGGCCCTGGGGTCCTCCTCAAACTATGGCAGCAGCCAAGGAAAATATAGGCAGTAAACTTTGAACCCCTACCCAGACTAGCCGATGGACAGGACATTCTCCACCGTTAAGTGGAGAAGGAGATCTGACTTTCAAACAAACTCTGGTGCCCCATATTTGACCATGTCCCTTGGATGGAGATGCCTGGTGGCACTCAGAGGAAGGATAATATGTCACTAAGGAGATACTCCATACCCTATGAGCATATACAGGGGGAGGAGGTCCCCCTCAGTCACAGACATAGGGGAGTGGAGTAGGGGGGGAAGCGGGAGGAAGGGAGGAATGGGAGGATACAAGGGATGGGCTAACAACGGAGACGTAATACGAATAATTTAATAAATAAAAAAATTTTAAAAAAGAAAATCATTAACCTCGCTTAAGGATGGATACATGTGCAGCACTGGAAAGCCAATACAAACTAAACACAATAGTATTTTCGTACGTCTTTTCCCTTATATCATTTTGTTTGTGCTTTTCTTTTTGTCGCGTATTTTTGCCTATATATCATGGGGACAGATTTGTATTTTTATGGGTTTTCTTGTGTATATGTGTGTGTTTATTGTTTTTAATTCCTATTTATTTATTGCTTTTTACAGAAAGATTGAAAGAGTTGCAGTTGTTTAAGTGGGGAAGGATTAGGTATTAATTTAGGTAGGGGAATCAGTTATCAAAAATAAATAAAAGATAATAGTGTAGGCTGTATTGGACATTTTTTGTGCACCCAGTGTGGCTCTGTTCTCAAATATGTCTACATAGTTTTTCTGCCAGTGATTGGGAGTATCCATATAATCTATTCAAGCCCAAAACCAGGATTCTGCTTCACCCAACATCCCCATATAGGAAATAGGGAAACTAACAAAGTCAAAATACTTCAGGCAACCTTTGTTGATGCTCCGGGATTCCTCAGTACAGCCCCAGACAGCAGCAGCTGAACCTAGGAGTCACACCTATAGGCAGGATGCCATGATCTCTTCAGTCTCTGGCTTCTCCTTAGCAGACCAGTAGTGTTTAGTTTTCCTTATGTCCCAGACAATTATTGTCTCAGGCTCTTGGCCAACATAGCAAAGCCCAGAAAATGTTCAATATCACACAGTATACCTAAAACCTAGTCATATATTGCTTGGTTACTTTCTCAAGATTGATGCTACTATCACACCAGCTAATCTTACTGGCAAATCACCATTGATCATCTAAGAGTTAGTTGCAGGGTTGGTGTTTATCATCCTTCTTTGACAGCATGCAGAGTTCACTTGAGTAAAATGAACAGTATTCAGTAGGACTGGAAGATCAACAAAGGTACCACTGGGAATTATCTAGTTTTAATAACTTGCAAAAGTGTATTTTTAACAATATGACTGTTGTTGTTTGAATAGTTATGGCCTCCCATCAATTTGTATGTTTCAATGCATAGTCACAGAGAGTGGCACTATTGGGTAAGGTAGCCTTGTTGGAGAAAGTGTATTTTTATTGAGGAAGCATGTCCCCGGAGAAGGTGTGGCCTTAATGGAGTATGTCCCCATGGGGACAAGTTTTGAGGTTCCTTATGTTCAAGTCATACCCATTGTGGGACAGTCTCCTGCAGCTGCCTGAAGATTAAAGACATAGAACTCTCAGCTCCTTCTCCAGCACTATGTCTGCCTAAATGCAGCCATGCTCCCTGCCATGACAATAATGAACTACATCTGTAAATCTGTAAGCCAACCACAATAAAAGTTTACATGAGACGACTTGCAGAAAACATGGTGTCTCTTCACAGCAATGAAAGCCAAACTAAGACAAGGGCCTCACTATCTGTTTGATGACAGTGAAAAATAGCTTAGTGTGGCTGTTTGGGAGTTTCCATTTGGGCCTTTTGATGAGTTACTTGATTAATATAACCCATTCCCTGAAATGGAGGCTTCATCTGGGGAGGGAAGATGTCTGGGTGAATCTTTCTCTCCCCATTATTTTGTGATTCCATTTAGATTTTTTTCATTTATTTATATATCTTTAAATGTTGCTACTGAATGAACATCTAGGTTGTTTCCTCTTTCCAGCTGTCACAAAAAAGTCTGCAATGAATATGATGAGCAAGTATTCTTGTGGTATGATGGCGATTCTTTTGGGTATATGCCCAGAAGTAGTAAAGATGGGCTGTAAGGTACAAGTTTTTTCAGTTATTTCAGGAACCACCAGTTTGATTTCCATGGTGGTTGTACTAATTTGCACTCCCAAAAGAAATGGAAGGTTGTTTCCCTTGCTCCACATCCTCACCAGCATGAGCTGTCACTTGAGGGTATTTTTCTGTCTTAGCTATTCCAACAGGTGTAAGATGGAATCTCACAGTCATCTTGATTTATGTTTCCCAGATAACTAAGTGTGTTGACCACTTCTTTATGTGCTTCTCAGCCATTAGACATGCCTCAGTTGAAAATTCTCTGTTTAGCCTTCCACCCCATTTTTAACTGACACTGAATTGCCATCCAGAAGGCATGCATGTGATAGAGTTAGGCCCCCTGCATATATGTAAGAGTTGTGTAGCATTCAATTCAGAAGCCAGGACAGTAAGATTCCCCTGCATTCTGGTTAATCCATGATTTACAGGAGTAGGAGACTGGGGTGTTCTTTATAAACTTACTGGTATTTCCAACAACATTTTAAATTCAACATAGATTTGGATTATCTAGAGCAAAGAATTGATCTACAGGATTCATGCCTACACATTCCCATAGGATTGCATCCATATGAAGCACATGACATTCTGGTTTTCACAGAGAGTGAATAACTGCTGTAGAACATGCAATATTAATGTTCTGAGCAAAAAAGTCTTCATATTGAATTCTTTTCTTTGAGATTACCAAGTGCTACAGGTCTCCATGTGTGTTGTAATTCACCCACTACCCAAAACCAAGTATTTTATAGAAAAAGGGAGACAATAGGGTTTGCAATGGGCTGTGAAAGTTGATGCTGCATTAGTGTTCTATAAATGCTTAAGAATGCAGAGTGTTACTGAGACTGGGAGGGAAGGATCTATAGGCCAAAAGCTTGTACAAAGAGTGAGGTGATAGATGATTTCTATGAAAAGATGTAATAATACTTTTAACCAACTTACAGGAATTACCATTATGTGGCAATGCTTTCTAAAATAAGTATAGCTTACAATCTAAGAGACTGGAACTTCTGCTGGTACACACAGCCAGAGTTAACAACATACCTTCAAGTTATATCAGAATTTGGTCAATTAAATGAGTTTTTGTTTGACCATAGGTTGGTGATTTGGATTTTCCAGACCATATTCATATTATTATTCCCATCTATTCCAGAAAATTTCTTCTCTCTCATAATAGAGAGATATTTTATCATTCATTGCTGGAAGCAGTCACACGCTGGATTGGCAAAAGCAAGCAAGCGAGCTTCCTGGAGGCAGCCCAGTCCTTCTTGCATGACTGATGAATGGGTGTGTACCAGGTTTAAGCAGGACTGCTCATTGTTGCTATACTGCCTTTCCATTCTTGTGCCTTATATCTGGCATATATAGGCAAAGACTCTCACTACCTATAGAATAATAGTCTTCCATAGGTGCTAGTCTCTCTCTTGGCCATATTGCCTACAGATGATTTCATAATTCCTGCAATGCTTTCTAATTGATTCAAATAACTTTAAACCCTCCTCTAATATAGCAGAAATTGCCAGGAGCTCTATGAACATCCATGTGAATTATAACAAGGAGAAAACAAGATTGAAATAAATTAATAATCAAAGAGGCACATTCATTCTAGGTTTACTCCAAGCATACGGCCCAGGTCTGCACCATGATAAATAAGGGAATATGAATATAGAAACAAAGAAACACGTTCTTCTGTACAAGTCAAGAGAGACACCTGTGTCTTAGAAAAACCTTGACATGAAAAAGTCTTTCTTTGAACACATAACTTACATGTGTTATTAGAAAAAACTTCAGCTTTGAACTCATAATGAGCATATACCAAATCTATTGCTTTAACCTTGTAATAAAGTACATAGTTAGATATTAGGATCAATAGTCCTACTGTACTCCCTTTTTATGCAACTATTTTATCTATGTTTGAATGAGGTAATTTCTTTTTTTAATTAATTTATTCATATTACATCTCAATTGTTAGCCCTTCCCCTGTTTCCTCCCATTCTTCCCTCCCACGTCCCCCCTTCTCCCCTCCCCTATGTCTGTGATTGAGGGAGACCTCCTCCCCCTATATATGCTCTTAGAATATCGAATCTCTTCTTGGTAACTTGCCATTCCTCCTCTGAGTGCCGCCAGGCCTCCCCATCCAGGGGACGTGGTTAGAAAAGGGGCACCAGAGTTCGTGTGAGAGTCAGATCTCACTCTCCACTCAACAGTGGAGAATATCATGTTCGTCTGCTAGGTCCTGGTAGGAGCTCGAAGTTTACTGCCTATATTCTCCTTGGCTGGTGCCTTAGTTTGAAGAGGACCCCAGGACCCAAATCTGCCTGTCATAAAGTTCTTCTTGTAGGTTTCCAGGACCCTGTGGGTCCTACTATTTCCCCATTCTACCATGCTACTCTCTCCTGAAGTCTCAATAGGATGTCCTCTCCTCTGACCCACGTTCTTGGTAAGTAAAGTAATTTCTTACATACATAGAAAATCTTTGTATTATATCGTATAAAAGATGAGAGAATTAAACAGTTATTGAAGCCATCTGCTTCATCCAAAAATGTGTCTGTCTCTCCATTTACATGTCTGATTGTCTGTATATATGATTTATATGTATATATGTATGTATGTATGTATGTGTATGTGTATATTTATATCTGTATGTTCATGTAGATGTGAATGAACGCTGTCTCTGAGATCGCCCCCCCTTTTTTTTTTTTGCTAAAGACAGTATATGTGAATGCTTGTGTGAGGTTGTAAAAATCTGCTTGCTTTGTCTACAAAGGTGTAAATAGCAAGGATACCAGCCTGAAAGATGAAGAGTTATAGTAAGTACATAGAGAAACACTAGCCACCAGCTGGGCATTCACCATCGCTATGACCTGCCTCAGTTTACCATGCATGCTGGATCTGGTCTCTAGCATCCTGGCTACAGCGACATGAGGAAGAAAAGTTTTGTCGCTATTAGGATCTCACCTGGGCTGCTGCAGAGTCCCTAGCAGGAAGCTAGGCCATGACTGCAACTCACCTTGGTTTACCCTGTGTGCTGGAACAAATGTCTATAAATGCATCATCATGGTTTTCTCTTTTTATTGTTTTCTTAAAGTAGAAACATGGCAATGGAGGTGGTCACTGGTGAAGATGAGGAAAGCTCTGATGTACTATAGGGACATCTAAAATCAACATCACTGTATGCCTAGATGTCCTTTTAAAAGTTGACAAAGACACTATAGTACTGTGAGGAGACAGAAAAATGAATGCGCAAAAATTATTTCTGAGCAAGTCTCCAGGCTAATCTTCCCTTTCATCTCAGTCCCCGGGCAGCTTCCTGTTCCTCCAGGGTTTCTGACACACTCAGGATGTGGTTGTAGCACTGTGTATCTCTTACACAGTAATAGACTGCAGAGTCCTCAGATGTCAGGCTGCTGAGCTCCATGTAGGCTGTGCTGGAGGATTTGTCTGCAGAGAGTGTGGTCTTGCCCTGGAACTTCTGATTGTAGTAAGTTTTACCATTTCCAGGATAAATCCATCCAATCCACTCCATGGCCTGTCCAGGCCTTTGTTTCACCCAGTGTATATAGCGATCTGTGAAGGTGTATCCAGAAGCCTTGCAGGACAATTTAGCTGAGGCCTCAGGTCTCACCAGCTCAGCCCCAGACTGTTGCAGCTGGACCTGAGAGTGGACACCTGTGGAGAGAAAGGCAGAATGGATGACATTGTCACCTTAGTCCCTTGTCCTCTTCAGGTTTGGAACTGGTGAGCCCTTTACCTGCAGTTACAGACAAGAAAAGGATGATCCAGCTCCATTCCATCCTTATGGAAAGCGTGATCACTGACTGTGGAGAATACACTGATCCGATGTTGGTTTTAGGATGTGGACATCCATGTATTTATCACCATAGCCTCAAGTAATTTGAATATTCATGAACATGGTACTTCTTAGATAAGGCTCTAGGCCAGCTGGGGAAGAAGGAGGTACAAACACCTGGGTCAGGCAGCAGGATGCTGAGCTTTAAGTCTTAATCCACTGAATATATGCATCCCATATCCCCTCCCTTCTTTCATATAAATGCAATTAACATTTGGGTGAGAGGGTGACATCACTGACTCACCTGTTTCTGAGTTCTCTGCCAATCATTCTCAGCACTTTGACCATCATGAGTGTCTGAATCAGTCATTACACACTGCACATTGAGAGCTGAGAGCAGCACTAATCTACTTGGTAAAAAAAAACCTAATATTTATGAGGCAGTTTGACAAGACCATGAGCACTCTGGAACACTAGGGACTGTGTCATCTCTAGACATGGACTTTTGACCATGTTTACTTGGGACAAACTCTTTCCTATGGATCAAGCCAAAAATCCAATTAGAAAGAAGTTGGTTTCTATATAACAACCAGGCACTAATGGGTATCTTACCCGAAGGCTGATGTTGTAGACTGCAAGGCCTGGTAATGCATGAGATCACTGATGTCTTTGTTCTTCTTTCATAGTACACAGAACCTTCCTGCACTAGGAAACCTAACCAACAGGGAGAATTACAGATGAGGAATCTAAGAGTTGAAAGGTAGGATGAAATGAATTTTAATGTTCTAATTTGAGCTCAGTAAGATTATGAAAAGCAAGAATACAAATGATTACATGGATGTCAAGAAAGGTTGATCCTCTCTCACCCTTGATGTGAGTGTAGACAAGTGTACTGACTTTGGAATCAGTTTGGATAATTCACCAAAAAATAATAAATAAAATTATAATATATCCTAGCTTCAACCTTCAAAGACTATATCCAAGTTACTCTACAGCTTATTTTAAGGACATATGTGGACTTCTATGTTTATTCACAGCATGTTATTTGTGATTTATTCACAGCAGGTAGATAAGGGAATCATCCTAAACTTGCAACAAAGGACAAATATATAATGACACTGTAGACTCAGTTGAACATTGTGTGTGCATACAGTGTGGGAACTGTCCTGAAATTTCTCTACACAGTTTGTGCTGCCAGTGCTTGGAACATCTATCCAATCAACTCAAGCTCATGACCAGGCCTCTGCCTTGCCCAGCATCCACATATAGGAAATAGGAAAGCTACCTGAGCCAAAGCCTGCCCCAGACTGCTATAGCTAAATCTGGGAATGAGCACACATGCAGAGGATGACATGATACCTTCTCTCTGGCTCCCACTTAGCACTTCTAGGAAAACACTTACCTGTAACCACTGGCACCTGGTAGAGGATGATCCAATTTCAGTCTAAGGTAAGGATCTGTGTGCTTAGAGACTGTGGAAAACTGGGTACTAATGTGATATTGTTGGTTGTGCAGACATACATGTATTTACTAACAGAAACTGTTAATTATGCAGTCATGTGGTAGGGTCAAGATGTGATCGTTTTTTCATATAGAACTGGTAGTTTTTCTACATTAGTCAGTGACATAGGGAGGTTCTAGTGTCTGAGGTAAAATATTCATGCTCCATCCTGGCACCTGTGAACACAGAGCACTTCAATCTCACTGAGAATCCAGTCATCATATCCAGTGTTCATTATTGTGAAACGCAGTTCAAATGTTCAAAGACAGCATAAATCTTCTCAGGGGCAACCTCATTTGAGATGCTAAGAAGAAACATTGACAATTGTGTTTTTCTCAGACACTTACTCAGAGCTTTGGAGGATGCTGTCCATCACAATGATCTATAATTATGACTATGACTATGAACACTTCTTCTACCAGGTGCAATCTCTGGGACACTTTTCCCATATTGCTTAGGATCATGAGGATCCAATATCCTTAATAATTATTTATTAGTATGTCATGAACTAGTAGTCTATCCTCTGAATATATAAATCTGATTTGGACCTTGAGGGTCTCAATATGGATGTTATTTAGCAAATAACCTCTCCAAGATTGAGCATCAAAATGGTATGTGTCAACCCTGCCATGGTATCTGAACATAAGGATGTTGGCAATGAAATCCCAGAGGCTGCTGAAATACACTCAGTGAACAACTTCCTTTTCTGCTTCAGCTGCCCCTTTACTTATTAGAGAACTGGTGGATATACAGTACCCTCTGCTGGTCCTCGTAACTCACTTGTATAATTTCTCACCCACAGACTGCTAACTTTTTTCTCTTCTTTGCAATGTACCTATTGATTTTGAGAAGATATCTCAACAGTGGAAGCTGAACTGTGCCTCAAATGCTGTGTCCATGAACCACTGTCCTTGCTCTAGGGGCTGTTAAATCTATCAATAGACATGACCACTAATGATGTACTGAGTTACCACAAAAAAATTAGTGATAAACAGGATCTATAAGTTCTGTACTGGCAACTTCCTGACGCATGAAGCTGCACTTGGGACAGAAAAACCCAGAGATCAGTAATAGGAAAGAAATTGGCACTTACAGGTCAGTTCTCAACAACAGAAAACTCATTCACATCTGAGAAGTAACCAAAATTAAGAAAAATTTGTACTGTGAACCACTCTGATTATTCAGCATTCCTATCAACGGTAGGCTATATGATTGTATATAAAGACTTAGCAGGGTGGTGTTTCCCCTTTACCTTAGATCTTTGAGGATGAAAAATGTTGACTGTGTCCTCAGGAAACTTTTTTTTCTCTCTAGATATAGCTTTCCCAAGCTCAGCATCCTCATATTGATGGAAGAGCATGACTAATGGTTTTCATAGTCCTGTATATATTTGCTAAGCCTTAGAGAATGAAAGATGTGGAGCTCAATCACCTCAACCAGATCCAATGTGATAGTGTAGTCTCTCCAATGTATATGACAAAATGTTCGTGTCCCTGCAAGTGACTACATAAAGAAAATTCACCTATGTCTACTCTTTCTCACAAAGAAGACTCACATGGACCTTCAGAGTCTCTTCCTTTCTGGACCACAGCCTACTCTCTTTCTGTGGCCTCCCTCTCCCTTCTCACCATGTTGTTTTTGCTCTTTCCCACGTCTTAGGCTGTCTTCTCTATTGTCTTGCTTCTCTGGACTGATAAGTCATCACTGTTCTTACATAGCACACATGGCTCCTATTCATCAAGGTTCTTGACTTTAAGACATTCCAGACAACCTGGATTTCACAGAATCTTTCATTCCCATTCATGCTTTAGCAGAACAATAGTATTTTGGTTTTCTTTTTTTTTGGGGGGGGGCTACCTAGACTCAGATTCTTCATCATCTGAGCAGTGTTGGAAATTGCTTCAAACTTATGCAGTCAGCCTGTGATAACAATCAGGTATTAGTGGTTATTCCAACAAATGATTCTCTGCCTGACAGAAAAGGAGAAAGTTAAGCACCATTCCAGCTACAAACTCTTTGGCCTACAATGGTGACCTGCATTCAAGGCAAAAATATAATTTCTAACTATATCCTAAAAACATCCTTACACCTTCGTATAAAAGCTCCCAATCCCTCATCACAGAAGCTTTTGATTTTTTAATTGATGATCGTGACTATTACAGAGATCCACATTAGGTAAACATGCAGAGAAGAAGTGACCCTGGGATGCCAAAATACAGTTGATACATCATCAAGGCAAACCATGAACTTATAGCTCAAGGGAAATTCTGTAAGGAGGAGGCCAGAAAGACTGCAAGATCTAGAGGATGAGAATGCCACTTGTGATAGTATCTTCTACACAGAAAAGTAGTGATGCCTCTATGAAATCTCAACAATATTGTAACATAAAGTAGACATCCATAGTATGTGGGAAATCCTTACCTGTCCCCATTCATAGATAAAGAACTACAGGTGACCAATGGATGCTGAGAGATGGAGAATAAGTTTTCTCCAAGAACCAGCTCCCTGCTTATTCAATCTCAAGTTTTAAGGTCTAAACACACACACACACACACACACACACACACACACACACACAGAGAGAGAGAGAGAGAGAGAGAGAGAGAGAGAGAGAGAGAGAGAGAGAGAGAGAATTGAGCATGGGTAGAGTTATCAAGATATTTTAATTAAAAAATTAAAAACTGCAAGGAAATCTCCTCTCTCAAACAAATCTTTGGTAAGTGGTTTGTATTCAGCTCTATCAATAAATGGGAAGATCCTAGAATCCAGGGCTGGGCTCTTCTCTCAGAGCATAGGATGACTCCTGGGCTGGATTTCCTGACACCGGCAGGCCTTGTTTGCATTTGATGGTAGTTTATAATGAGCTCTGCTGTGGAAACAATCAAAAAAATGCCAAGGGAAGATGAAAGAGACAAAACTATGTAATAGGGAAAGAAGTAAAGAATGATCTACTATTTTTTGTATTTAGGATATAATTCAAAGTCTTATTTTATTGTGCTTTTGACCATAGACATGGCTCCATGTTTTCACAGAAAACATTGTAATTCAGTGTTGATAATTTTAGGATTAACAAAGTTTATAAATGTTGAATTCAGATATTAAATTAAAGAAATATGTGTCAAAGATGTAGCTTAGCATTGATTGATGCAACATTACTTTTGCAAATTCACAGTATTGAAAAATAAAGATATGCATTCTATGTAGTACTATTTTTCTGTTTAAAAAATCTTTAAAAATTTGCACTTTTGTCTTTCTATTTAGTCTTACTCTGGCATGGCCTATGTTTCATGTAACACTTCTGTGCATGATGTCACTGTGTATAAATCTTGAAAGTAATAAGGGGGCATGTGTATGAATACAGAGAAAAATCTAGAGCGTCCAATCTAGGGTCCGGATCTGATGTCCTTCCATGTCTCAAATCCTGCTTGCTTGCCCAGGATATAACATGCTATACTGATTCAGGCTAAAACTCAGTATGGAGAGCCTTAGAATTGCATCTCCATGAGAAAAACATATCAGGCCTCAGGTTTTCAATGAGCAAATCATCCTACTATGATATAAACCATCTTTCTGGTGACTGCAAGAACCTTTGAATTGTAGTATTTTTTCCTGGAGTTTCCCAGGAGAATGGCATGGATTTACAGAACTATCTGCAATGATTTTGTCAGATCTTATGTCCTTCAAGTCAAAGGTTCTAACTAACATGGCTCCTGTATCTTGTAGGTAGGTATCAGAGATGAAAATTCTCTGAATAGAGTCATCAAACATGCTCATTGGACCTGATTTATGTTCCTCAGTCTCTGCACAATTGATTTCTTGTTTTTTTCCTTTGCTGTTACATGTCAACAAATATTTGACAATCCAATTGATCATATGAACTTGATGTCACTTCTGATTTGCAATATACTTAAGAGGAATGTGTCCAACTGTGTTTACCTTGAATGAAGATAGAATTGATTAATCTCACTCCTGTGGAAAACTGACATTAAAATGTATTATAGACAGTACTACAGTGTCATGGCAATACCTTATATGTCAGGAAGTTTGTCTTATCAATTCTATATTATAGTGAAATATAAAGGCAGTCATAAGATAGAGTTTGTGGAGCATAGAAGCTTTGGCTTTTCTTGATAAACGTCCCATGTGAAGTCACCCTATAAGAAACTTAAATTGGACTAGAGAGTTCAAACCTAACAACAATCCAACATTCCTACCCATCTTAGTCTTTCTGTTGATGGTTCCCCCCAAATTCACAGCTAAGGGAATCCCTCATTCTTTCTATCCTGAATCTGTGGTTTATATTTTACGTCTATGATGTTGTTGATATCTTGTACATTCCACAGAGAACATCAGGAGGATGCTAGACTTTTGAAGGTAAGAAATTGCTGTTCTAATAAAAAGAACTTCAGAAACCATACATCTGATAGAAAGCTGTTATCCAAAATATACAAAGAACACAAGAATGTATGCAGCAAGAAATCAAACAACCCAAATTTAAAATATCAGGTACAGAGCTAAACAGAATTCTTGAACAAAGAATCTGTATAGGCAAAAAAAGTACTTAAAGAAATGATCAACATCCTTAGTCATGAGGTAAATACATATCAAAACAACTTTGAGATATTACCTTACATTGTCAGAATGGTGAAGATACACATCTCAAGTGACAGCTCATGCTGGTAAGGGTGGGAAGCAAGGTGAATACTCTTCCATTGCCGGTGGGAGTGCAAACTTGTACAACCAAATTGGAAATCAGTTTGGTGGTTTCTCAGAAAACAGATAATAGTTCTATCTCAATACCCAGTTATGCCACTCCAGGGAATATACCCAAAAGATGCTTCACCGAACCACAAGGACATTTGCTCAGTGATGTTGCTAGCAACTTTATTATAATTGCCAGAAACTGGAAACAACTGAAATCCCTCTCAACTAAAAAGTGGATAAAGAAAATATGGTAAATTGACACAATAGACTATTACTCAGCTATTAAAATCAAGGACATCATGAAATTTGCAGGCAAATGGATGCAACAAGAAAATATCTTCCTGAGGTAACCCTGACTCGGAAACACAAACATGGTATATATTCACTTATCAGAGGATTTTAGCCATAAAATACAGACTACAATCCACAGATCAAAAGAAATTAAGTGACAAATATAGCCCAATGGATGATGCTTGATTCTCACAGAGAAGTGGAAATAAAACAGAAATCTGGGCTTGTTAGAGTGGAGGAACTGGGAGATGGAGTGAGAAGGGAAACTAGAGAGATCAAATGGGGAAAATTACAGGAGAAAGAAGTGTAATCCATGGGGAGGGGAAATCTATGGGGAAAACTAGGAATCTAGGACAATGGAATCTTCCAGGAATCTGAGGGTGATGCTAATAAGAATTCTAGCCATGTGGAAATACAAAATAAAAGGGTCACCTTCCTAACCAGGTAAGACTTCCAATGGAGTGTTAGGATATCAATCCAGCCACAAAACTTTCACCCACAATTTTTCCTTTCTATTATATGTGCAAGGATAAAGATGGAGTAGAAAGTGAGGGAATGGCCAAGTAATAATTAGCCCACCTTGAAACTTATGCCACTAGAGATAGGCCACCCCTGACACTCATAATACATTACTATACTTACAGACATGAGGCTAGTATAATTGTCATCCTAGTGGCTTCACCCAGAAGCTGATGAAAATTTATGCAGAGACTCACAGCCAAACATTAGGCAGACCTTGTAGGATCTCATAGAAGAAAGGAAGGAAGGATTTTAAGATCTAGGGAGGTCAAGGACGTCACAAGAAATTATTCAGACTCAACTACCCTAGACCCATAGGGGTTCACAGAGACTTAACACCAACAAGAGAGCATGCACGAGAAGGACTTAGGCCTCCTACACATATGTACTCTGGTGCCTCACATTTGACTATGTCCCCTGGAGGGGGAGAACTAGTAGCACTCAGAGGAAGGACAGCAGGTCACCAAGAAGAGACTTGATACCCTATGAGCATATACATGGGGAGGTAATCCCTCTGAGGAACAGTCATAGGGGAGGGAAATAAGGGGAAAATGGGAGGGAGGGAAGAATGGGAGGATACAAGGGATGGGATAACCGTAGAGATATAACAAGAATAAATTAATTTAAAAAAAGACTATGAAAGAAATTTTTGTGTAGTAAAATGTAACATATATGGATTTTAAAAGTAACATTCATATTATCCTTTATTCAAAGAAACTCCAACAAAAGGTTCAGTCTTGAGGAATTCAGAGATATATTGTAACTATGCATTATAAAAGTTTTCCCTTTCATATTGATTTATTAAGAAAGATACTTGCTAATGGAGGCAGTCACTAGGGTAGAGTGTCAAGGCGCAATGTACTATAGGGACAAATTCCATTATCATCACTTTGTTCGCTGCTGTAATCTTGAAAAGTTGACAGAGGCCATATAAGACTGTTAGGATGAGGCAGACAAATGGATATACAGAACAATTATTTCTGAGCAAGTCTTCAGGCTTATCTTCTCTGTCTTATCACTCCCAGGGCAGCCATCTGCTCCTCCAGTGTTTCTTATACTTTTAGGATGTGGTTGCAACACTGTGTCTCTCACAGAGTAATAGACTGCAGAGTCCTCAGATGTCATGGTTTTGAGCTCCATGTAGGCTGTGATGGAGGATGTGTCTGCAATAAGCATAGCCTTGTCCTGGAAGATCTGATTATAGATAGAACCACCACTGCCAGTATTAATAACTCCAATCCACTCTGGCCTCTGTCCAGAACTCTGCTTCACCCAGTGCATATAGTAGCTGGTGAAGTTGTAGCCAGAAGCCTTGCAGGACAACCTCACTGAGGACCCAGGCCTCGCCAGCTCAGCCCCAGACTGCAGTAGCAGGACCTGGAAATGGACTCCTATGAGCAGAAAGGCAAAATGAATGACATTGTCATCACAGTCCCACTGAAATGGTCGAATTGGGGAACCCCTTACCAGTAGATGCTGCAAACAGGAAAAGAATCAAGCTTCATCCCATGGTGAGGGCCAGAGTGTTCAGTGACTGTGGAGAAAACACTGATCACATGTTGTTATAGTGTGAGCACATCCCTGTATGTAACAACCACACACTCACAAAATTTTGCATATTCATGACAAATGTACATCTTAAATAAGAAACCAGTCCAGCTGCAGAAGAAGGAGTTACAAAAAGTCTGGGTCAAGCAGCTGATGCTGATGTTCAAGTGCTAATCCTCTCTGAGGAAATGCATCCCATATCCTTTTCCTGAGCCCTGTGCAGGTGCTGTGGATGTAACATCAGGACCTAACCTCTCAAAATATGTCTGGCCTGATGGCAGTTGCCTCACCCTGAGACAAGGTTATCCGATGAATTTAAATAAAGAGGATGTGATATTGACAGTTATTTGAAATCTCCAAATCTGCTAAGTAATAAGAATTCACAGCTTCTTTCATATTCATTCCATTTATACTTGGCTTTAACGTAGGTTGCATACAAAAACCTAGTCAAAATGACCTAAATGGATCATACATCAGAAATATTAGAACATCAAACCTTTTTGCAGCAGTGTCTGCAGTAACTACATTATGGAAATAAAATACATGTCTGTCATGAGATGAATTCATAAGGAAGACATGATTATATATGCAGCACTACAGAACATTTTCATCTGAAAGAATAAATCTCTTAAAAAAATAAGGAATAAATCTATGCTGTGTCTCAGCTGTCTCCTTCCCAAGCAGGTACTCAATTGATTCCACATCTTATTACAGAGACTATTGCACATCCATGTTTATTGCTGCTCCATTCACAGAAGATGGAAAGTGGGATTCATCCAGATTCATCACAAAGGACAAGTAGATAATCACAGTGTGGAATGAATAGACAACGGAATTCTACTCAGTTGTAAAAACAAGAATTATGAAATCTATAGTTATGTGGATGGACCTGGATAAATGTGGTGAATGGGGTCACACAGGTCCTTAAAGACAAATGCTTCATGTTTTCACTCATATATTGTTTCACATTTTTAATATTTTGTCTTGTGTGTTTAATTTGTAGAAATTAAGAGACTAAAAATGTGCCCTTAGGGTCTGAAGAACTATGAGAGAGGATATATAAAATGAGCATAATAAAATGAAAGCAGATAGAGAGGAGACTGGGAACACAATGCTTCAAACATGAACTGGTATTGGGAAATGAAAGCAATAGGCACTGAAGTAGAATAAACCAAAATGAACAATTATAAGAAAAGTAGGATGAGTTCTAGATTCTTGAAATAGGAGTAAAAATAAAGTTAGATATAGCATGAATGTAGCATGAGAAATAATAATGAATATAATGGGAGTAAAGAAAATTATATTATGAAATAAAGGGAAAACATTATAGTTTTTTTATAACAAAATAGCTGAAGTGAACAATTGATAGTTGCCTAGTTTTAAATTTGTGATTTTATTTGTGTTAATGGTATAATTTTGCATTCTGATTATGGAGTGGTTTTACTGATCTGCTGATACCAAGTTAGCCAAGAAAAGTTCCTCATGTTGAGAGAGGGCATAGTTACACCTTTTCACTCTCAACCAAGAAATTTCTGCACCTGACACTCCTTTACAAAGGAAAAATTTGTTTCATTAGTAGAATTTAATTTTGTAATTAACCATGCCTAAATATGGACTGATGCCCATCCAGAGATGGCCAACACAAACTAACCTCTCATGTCACTCACTGTTTATTTCTTTTAGTCTTACTTGGCTTTTGCCTATTTATAGTTCTAGAGTTGTGTTTTTATCTTTGTGTGTGTGTGTGTGTGTGTGTGTGTGTGTGTGTGTGTGTGTGTACATTTTTTCTTGTATTAATCCCCTTTTAATCTGTTTTGGCTCTGTGGTCGCTTTTAAAGAAAAAATGAAAGCGAGTGTAGTTGAGTGTGTATGAAGGTAGGAAGGATGTGGGAGGATTTAGGGGAGGGGATTCAGAGCTCAAAATACATTGTATGGATTTTTTCAAAAAATTGTATAAAATTAAAATTGAGTAAAATAAACAAGAAAATGTAAACCTGTGAAGTGAGTAACAAAGAATCTTCACTGTGTTTGTGCATGGAAACTTCACAGCAGGTGTGGTCAGCTACTACATATGGAAGAAGGAAACCAGAGAGGATACAGAGTCCTTTCCACATCAACTTCATCTCTATCAGGAGATTATTGACTCCATTGTGCCCCCTGCTGGTCATGAGGGAGCTTTGTCATGGCTTATTTGAAATTTTCCTGTCTTCCTTGAGCAATATCATATAAGAGTAACTTCAGTGCTCACAGAGCTCAGCTGAAGGGAGGAATGGCTCTTGCTTAATTAAATGAAGATGATAGCTGATGTTGTAGAAGTTGACATTAAATTGTTTCTGTACTAACATCAATGGCTGGGCACTGATGGCAGTTGGATCCATCTCTAGCCATTCCAACTTGCAATAAGATGATTACAGGAGACAAAAAAGTCTATGGACCTTCATTATCCTATACCTGAGGCAGAGCACCTGAGATCTGATGGAAAAAAATCAAACTTAGGCTCAGAATTCAGGTCTTTCATGTATGCATGTATGAACTCCTGGGACACTCAGATAGAGTACTCAACAGAAAGAGGATAGATTTTCAGAACTAGTTGCAGTGATCTCTGTAAGTTCTTATATTCTTCAAGACAAGAGTTCTGAAAGACAGAGTTCATGGTCTCCTGGGGCTTGTATGTGGTTAACTCAGAGGAAAACACTCTCAATAGAGTCAGGAAACACCCTTGCTGATTCCTTTCTGCACCTGCTCCTCAGGCTCAGCACAATAATTTTATTTATATAGTTTTTTCAACTGTATCAGCTCAGCAAATATTTAGAAATGTTATTGATAACATTGACATACAAATAATACACTTTCCCAGTAGAATACACTCTGCACATTTAGGGAAAAATAATGAAAATGCTCTTTTAAAAAACCAAGAGTAAAGTCCAAAGAAGATATTACTAAGTTTGGAAAAGATCGCAGATTTGTCTGGACAGATGGAAAGATTGAGGAAAGAAAATGAAGGAATGGGAAAGCAACTAGAATTTTTGGTAATTGGGAGTGATGAAGGACAGAAAATAGAGAGACCAGAAATCCAGAAAAAAACAGAAGAGTCAAGAACCTCTATCCTTTTGGAAAGAATTACTGACTTGACTGAACAAATGGGCAAAATGCAGAAAAAAATGGAAGGACTGGAAAAGCAGAAGGCACCTTTGGTTAAAAAGGGTAGAGAAGGTCAGAAATCAGAGGAAAAGGAAGGCAGACAGATCAAAAGCTCTTTGAAGGAAAATGTCCTGGTGGAGGACACCTCCAGAGTCTCCCAGACACCTACAGCTTTTCCAGTCACTGTAAGACATATGCCTGTGCAAAATGGTGCTGAGGGTTATGATGAAATGGCCTGGCATCCTGCAGACATGATGTATTTAAAACATTTTTAGGAATCCATCATCAAATATGGTATGCACTCTGCCTCGTTAAACAAATGTTATACAGCTAGGCCTGACAGAATAGGCTTGTTCCCCAAGATTGGAAAATTTTAATTTCAGAGGTATTGGAAGCACCACAACAATTACAGTGGTTATCATGGTGGCAAATAGAGGCTGTAAGAATAGAACAATAAAGTACAACACAGGGAATAAATATTAATAGAGATCAATTGCTTGGTGAAGGACAATATACTAACTTAAGAGAACAAATTCAAGCTGAAGATAGAGTGATTAAACAATGTTGTAATGCAACCTTGAGAGCTTGGGAGCTGGTAGAGGAACCTGGGAAAACAACTATTACATTTACTAAAGTATTCCAAGGAACTCTGGAATCCTTTACAGAATTTTTGCAGAGATTAGGATCTGCTATGGATAGGGTGTTGCTATATTCAGACACCAAATAGGCATTAAACTTATCATGGCTTATGAGAATGTAAATACTGAATGTAAGAGGGTGCTTAGACCATTAAAGGAAAGAAGCGCTCCATTAGATGACTGAATAAAGGAGACAGTTAATATTAACTCTCGGGAATATCAAAATAGTATTGTGGGACAAACTTTAGCCAGAGAGCCCAGATATCATAATACTCGGTACTTTAATTGTGGTAAAATTGATCATGTGCAAAGAAACTGTGGAGATAGAAAGAACAATAACCCAGAAGAAAACATAACTCGTAGGAGAGAACAAGGAGGTAATGAGATGTTAAGACTTCCAGGATACTGTAGTCGCTGCGGGAAAGGGAAATGTTGGTCTTGTGAATGTTAGTCTAAGAGAGATGTCCCATCTTGTTGATGGGAAGCAGCAAAAGGGGGCCATCGGTTCAGTCTCCCTTAAACAATGCCAGCCAAATTCCTTTGGCCAGTCCAGAAGTGACAAACCCGCAGGAAAACGGAAACTGAGTGTTAGTGATCTAATGCATGCTAATGAAGGCAGTGCAGCCTTGGATCTGGCTTCAAATATGTCTCTTACCCTATCTCCCCAGGTTGAATGCTATAAATTAAATACTGGTGTTTTCGGTCCTTTGACTTCAGCCACAGTAGCAATGGTTCTAGGAAGAAGTGGGCTGACTTCTCATGGTTTTATTGTGCATCCCAGTATTATAGATGGAGATTCTAAGGAGGAAATAAAAATGATGGCATGTGCAAAGAAGGAGATGAAAATCAATGCTGGGGATAGAATTGCTCAACTCCTATTGTTTCCTTACATTAAGGGCAAAGCTGCTCCAGTGGAAAGGACTGGTGAGCTCAGAAGCACAGGGACACATGTCTTCTGGCAAACAGTAATTAATGAGCAGAAACCTAGGTTAATTATACAATTGAATAGAAGGCTTGGTGGACAGTGGAGCCAAAGTCTCAGTCTTGTGTCAGAAGTCTTGGAACCAAAATTGGCCACTTAAAAAGGTTTATACACAAATTGTAGGAATTGGTAAATTATCTCAAATAAAACAAAGTGTGCAGTGGCTTAAGTGTGTGGAACCTGACGGGCAGATAGAGAGACTGAAACCCTATGTGGCTGACATTCCCATAAATTCGTGGGGAAGAGATCTCTTACAACAATGGGGTACTCAGATTACTAATCCAGCAAATACAGAGATAAGCAATGTTGAAACTAGGTGTGAATTGGTACGTGATTCTGGGGAAGAGATTAATGTAAGTGATCAGGGGCAACCACAAGCTATGGCCTCTGTCCAGCCTCAGAACTTTTCAGGTTTAGAGTGTCAAAATTTATGAGAGGTGCCACTGCTAAAATACCAACAGCCCTATCACTAAAATTGATTTCAAACAGACTTGTATGGCATGAGCAGTGGCCCTTAACAAAAGAAAAGTTGTAGGCGCTTCACTGTTAAGTGAAAGAGAAGCTGGAGGCTCAACACATCAAAGAATCTTCTAGTCCCTGGAATTCCCCTGTCCTTGTGGTAAGAAAGAAATCAGGTGGATGGAGAATGATAACGATTCTGAGGGTCATAAACAAGGTGATTCAACCCATGGGTTTGCTTCAACCTGGAATTCCTTTGCCTTCCTTCTTACCTAGGTCTTGGCGTATAATTACAATTGATTTAAGAGATCGGTTTTTGACCATACCTCTGCATGAGAAGGACAGGGAAAGGTTTGCTTACTCAGTACATACTCTGAACAATAATTCTCCAGTGAAGAGATATCATTGGAAGGTACTTCCACAGGGAATGTTGAATAGCCCAACTTTATGCCAGTATTTTGTGCAACAACCTTTAGAAATAATTTGTAGGCAGTTTCCTCAATCTATCATATACCATTACATGGATGATATTCTGCTATCTGATTGTGATCCTAATGTTTTAGAAAAAAATGTTTCAGGAAGCACAGAGAACTCTGCCATGGTGGGGATTACAGACTGCCATGGAAAAAATACAAAGAGGAGATTCAATTACCTATTTAGGCTATAAAATAACTGAGCAAAAAATTCGACTACCAAAGGTATAGATCCATAGAGATCAATTGCAAACTCTTAATGACTTTCAAAAATTATTGGGAGATATTAACTGGTTAAGGCCTACAATTGGGTTAGCTACTGATGAGTTAAGTAACTTGTTTCCAACATTACAAGGGGATTCAGATTTAAGCAGTCCAGGGTGTCTAACACGTAGAGCTGAAAAGGAGTTAATTCTTGTGGAGGAAAAATTTAAAAGGCATATGTAGATAGAATTGATCCTGAACTTGGTTGCATTCTGGATATTTTGCCTTCAAAACATTCTCCTACTGGGTTTCTTATGCAAAGGGAAGACAGAATCATAGAAAAGATATTCCTGGCAAATAAACAAAGCAAAAAATGGAAAACATACATAGAGAAAATTTCTGAATTGTTTACAGAGGGAAGAATAAGGTTACGCCAACTGTCAGGGATGGACCTGGCAGAAACTGTAGTGCCTCTTACTGATTCTGAAATTATGTCATTATGGGTCATTAATGAAGATTGGCAAAAAGCTTGTAGTAACTATTTGGGAGACATTAAAAATGGATACCCAAAAAGTAAATGTATACTGTTTATAAAAAGAACTAATCAGATTCTTCCAAGTATTATAAAGAGGTCACCAATCTCAGAGGCACCCACCCACCTTCTTCACTGATGCAGTTATATCAGATATGGCTGGTTATAAGTCTGACAAAATAACTAAGTTGATTAAAAGCCCATTTACATCAGTTCAAAAATCAGAATTATATGCACTACTTACGGTATTGTTAGATTTTCCTGAATCTCTTAATATAATTACTGATTCTCAATATGCTGAAAGTTGTTTTGCATATAGAAACTGCCAAATTTACTCCTGATAACCCAGAATTGACTACATTATTTATAGAACTGCAACAGGTCATCAGAAACAGAAATTATCCCTTGTGTATTATTCATATTCGATCCCATACAGGTTAACAGATCCATTGGCACAAAGAAATGAAGAGATAGACAAATTATTGATAGGTAATGTATTCGAGGCCTCCAAATTTCATGAAAAACATCATGTCAATGGTAAGGGGTTGAAGAAAAGATTCTCTGTCACTTGGAAACAAGCCAGAGAAATAATTAATACATGTCTGATATGTTC
The DNA here is from genome assembly GCA_907169655.1 of Acomys percivali. NCBI lineage: Eukaryota > Metazoa > Chordata > Mammalia > Rodentia > Muridae > Acomys > Acomys percivali. Next base: position 23,169 of record CAJRSG010013190.1, read on the forward strand.
TTTATATAGTAAAATATCATTACCTGCTGGAATTAACACTAGAGGTAACAAAAGGAACGAAATTTGGCAGATGGATGTGTTTCATTTTGTACAATTTGGAAAGATGAGGTATATGCATCATATCATTGATATATATTCAGGTTTTCAATGGGCAACTGCCCTAAGTTCTGATAGGGCTGACTGTGAGATTACTCATTTGCTAGAAATAATAGCAGTTATGGAATACTGCACAAATTAAGACTGAAAATGTTCCTGCATATGTGTCCCTTAAGATGAAAAACTTCTTTATGTAATTATAATATAAAACATGTCACTTGTATACCTCACAACCCCACAGGACAAGCAGTTGTGGATAGAGCTAGTCGGACCTTAAAAGAAATGCTTTTTAAAGTAAAGAGAAGGGTAAAGACACCCCGAGACCGAGTAAATAATGCTTTGTTGACTCTAAATTTTCTTAATGTTAATGATGAAGGGACATCAGCTGTGGAGAAACATAAGGTGATAGAAAAAACTGAGAAACTGGGACAGGCAATATTCTACAAAGATTTGTCCAGTATGAAATGGAAACCAGCAATAGTTTTGAGATGGGGTCGTGGGTATGCATATGTTTCCACAAGGAGTAAAAAATAGTATAGCTACCAACCAAACTTATAAAGATTATATCTGACCATATAGCAAGTGAATCTTAAGAGCTACCTAGTTCTTGCAACTTGATGTTGTTTCATACAGCATGGAGAACTAATGCCCTCTTCTGGCCTTTTGGTGTACATGCAGGTAGAGCCCTGTATTATTTGCAAAATGCAGAACAATGCTGAAGATGAAGCAGGCAGCCTGGATGATTTAACCACAAAAGTATGCCTCTGGCACTTTGAGCAAGGTGCCTCAACTGATGATTCCTTGAAAACATACCTATACTAATGATTTCAAAAGTTTGCTTACTTTCAGAGCAAAAAACAAAAAACAAAAACAAAAACAAAAACAAAAAAAACAGGACAATGATGAAGATTGAACTTCTGCCTCTGGTGCTACTGATTCCTCAAGAAATTGCATGCATATTAACAATAAAATGGCTAGCCAAAAGGATCGATAACAAAAAGGCTGGACAAAAACAGATACAGCTAGCTTTTCCAGCACTTGGCCAATGTATTATTTTTCTAGGGTACCAAAAAAACCATTTTTCTCCTAAACAGCATAAAGTAATTTTGAGAACATGATTTCCCCCTTCCCGGGAGGTGGGGTAGATGTTTTTGGTAGATTACCAATGCTCATTTTTGCCTAAGGGGTTTAATTACAATTAATAAAAGTTTCATTTGGGAATTTCTTTCTTCTATCTTTCTTTATTTCTTATCCTTCTATCCCATCTAATATTAAGGAAAAGGGGGAAGGAATGGAGGTTGAAGGAAGGGAGGATATAGGTTTATAGAATAAAAGGTAGATTATTGAATCTGCTAGCTTCAAAAATGTTACATTGGTATTGTAGATTGATGAAAATTTAAGACTTTTGATTGATGGAAATTTAAGACTTTAACTTTTGCTTCACATTGAAAAAACTTAAATTGTATACTGCTATTCATTTTTTTGCCTTATGTATTGTATGTTATATGTTAACAAAATATTATATATTGTATGTTAGAAACTTAAGATCATTTTGTTCAATGTTTATTTAATGTATTATTCATGTGCCACTCATTCGAAAAACTAATGTCTTATGAAAAACTATTAATAATCTGTTCAGGAAAATCGGGGATAAAAGTTGGTATTTAGTTACCTAGAAATCTTACTAGATACTAACTTACTTCATCATAGACCAGATTTGTTTAATCTCTTGCATATGTCTTCAAAGGAATAGATTGATAACTGTAAGAATAGATAGAGTGTTGGTCTTCAAACTCTTCAGAAATCCACAGAATATGGCATTTAATGATGAGGGCTTTCCTGACAGAGAGAGACATTTGCTCCTGGCTGCATCTTCATATGCATCATTGAAGATGGGGGCATCAAGAGACAATTGTGACAGAAAAGTCACTGGACTAAGAAACTGCTCTTATCTCTACTGCTGATGACAGACTGACTGATTTTAAGTTATTTATGTATTATCATCATTTGCTTCTCCCTGGTGTCATTTAGATCCAACCCTAGTAGATGCAATTCATAATAGGATGACAACAGGAGAGAACAAAGTCTTGATGATATTCATTATGCTATACCTGGGGTTAGATCACCTGAGGTATGAAGGATCAAAATCAATCTTAGATTCATGATGCAAGCCTCCCATATATCCATGTTTGAATTCCTAAGACACTCAGATACAGGAGCCAACGCAGAGAAGGAACAGTGTGGGACACACAGACATTTAACAACTCCAAAAATAAACACATTGAAAAGAAGTAGAACTAAAGTAAATTAGACTCTGACATAATCTGATTACCATTTTGCATTTACATGTACTTAATGGAATGAGGGAGGAAGGACATCTCCTTGACAAAGAGCAACATGGGAAGAGCATATAGGTCTTTAGAAGACTCTCCCTTACCTCCCTCCCTCCCTCTAACTCTCCCCCTCTCTCTCTCTCTCTCTCTCTCTCTCTCTCTCTCTCTCTCTCTCTCTCT
>CAJRSG010013190.1:25787-47290 GCA_907169655.1 Acomys percivali
TCTCTCTCTCTCTCTCTCTCTCTCTCTCTCTCTCTCTCTCTCTCTCTTGGTTTACCTTCCAATGTCCATGGCCTCCTTAGTTCTGAACAGGGCATGTGTTAGTAAAGCTTTAGAGGAAGTGAACATTTTAATTACTGCCATATAATTTGGAATATACTCGCATTAATTAGATAAACCAACAGAATTATGTAACATTTTGTGTGCCTGTGTGTTTAAGTGTCTGAAGAGCATCTACAAACATTAAAACAAAAACCACACTTAGAGCAAATAAGGATACTCATGTGTTTTGCTCTAACTTCATGCTCATGAATCTGTGTGCCTAATATTGCAGTAGAGAAGTGCTGGATGACTTGGTTGCATTCTTCTCTTCCATTCCAGTCAGAATTGATGTGATGTAAAGAAGTCCTTCAGTTCACTTAATAGAATTCTCCAGGCAACACACAATTCTCATAGAGGAAGAGTTATCCCTATATCCAGGGGCCCATCTGGGCTCATTTTGGCATTTCAGCATCAATGCTGTGCTGGAAAATATCAATAATCGTGCAGGGCGCACTCCAGTATGGTTAGATAATGACAGCTCTCATGGATGACAATGTATAAGAATCATTGGCTGATTAAATGGTGTGAATTTACATAGACATACTCCTCTTACTTTGTAATCTATTCACATGTTTCTGCGCTCTGTGAGATGTAGAGGATATGAGCTTAACCTCTACATTAAACCAAGAAGCCGATCACAATATATGCCCTACTTTTGCAATGTGCACTGTGATTTCCAGCATTCTCTTATTCGCCCTTTGTGCATTATGTTGTCCCTCTGATCTGGGAGGGCCCTAATTACATTAATCATAAACAGATAGAAGTTCCCTTTGTTACTAGGCAATATTTGATGCTTCTGAACACCAGAAAGGGACAGAGTACCACCTCCACTATTGCTGAGCCCCTCTTCATGGAGTACTGTATATAAAAACTGGCTCATGTATCCTCACTCCAATTTTTTCACAGATACAGCAAGGTGTTCTCATGTTAAGAAAACTAAGAGGAAGTAAACCCAGCCCACTGGTAGAATTTTTGGGGTCACTTATGTATACTATCATACCATCCACAAAGAGTGATACTTTGACTTCTCTTTTGAATTTGTATCCCGTTCATCTCCTTTAATTTTGTTTTGCCCTATCAAGGACTTCAAGTAGTATAATGAAGAGATATAGATAGAGAGTACAGCCTTGTCTGGAGACCAATTTCAGTGGAATTGATTGAAGTTTCTCTCCATTTAGCCTGAGATTGGCTACAGCCTTGCTGTACATTGTCTTTACTATGTTTAAGAATGTGCCTTGTATCCCTTATCTCTTCAAGACTTTTTAACATGACTGGGTGTTGCATTTTCTTAAATGAGTGTCAGTATCTACAGAGATGATCATGTGGTTTTTTTTCTTTCAGCTTGTTTATATGATTGATCACATTGATGGATTTCCATATATTGAACCACCCCCCTTGCATGCCTGGCATGAAGCCTACTTGGTCATTGTGAATGATATTTTTGATGTGTTCATGGAGTTGGTTTGTGAATATTTTTATTGAGTATTTTTGCATCAATGTTCATAAGAGAAATTGGACAGAAATTTTCTTTCTTTATTGATTCTTTCTGTTGTTTAGATGTCAAGGTGACTGTGGCCTCATAGAATGAGTTTGAGAATGTTCCTTCTGATACTATTTTGTGATCATTTTTTGTTTGTTTGTTATGAACGTGCTTACTACTATGAACTTCCCTCTTACCAATGTATTCATTGTGTCCCATAAGTTTGGGGAAATGTTCTACATTCATTTTCACTGGATTATAAGAAGTTATTAATTTCACTTTTCATTGTGTTCCTCATCCAGACGTTACTGAATAGGTAATTGTTCATTTTCCATGAGTTTGTATGCTGTCTGTTGTTCATTTGTCTTTGAGTTCCACCTTTAATGCATGGTGATCTCATAAAGTGCAAGGAATTATTTTGATTTTCTTGTACCTGTTGAGGTTTGCATTGTGTCCAAGTATATGGGCAATTTTGGAAAAGGCTCTGTGAAGTTATGAAAAGATGGCATATTCTTTGGCATGTTCTTTTGATGTCTGTAGATATCTATTTGGTTCACTTGGTTATGACTTCTATTAGTTTCATTATTTACCCATTCAGCTTCTGTTTCAATGCTCTGTCTTTTTGGGTAGTAGAGTATTGAAGTCTCCCATTATTAATATGTGGGGTTTGATGTGTGATTTAATCTTTAATAATGCTTCTTTTATGATTGTGGGTTCTTCTGTATTTGGGGCTTACATGTTCAGGATTGAACTTCATCTTGGTGTATTTCTCTTTTGATGAGTATAAAGTGTCCCATTCCATATTTTTTGATTAGTTTTGGTTAAGAGTCTATTTTATTAGATACTAGAATGGCTAACCCAGCTTGCTTCTGAGGTCTGTTTGCTTGGAATACCTTTTTCCATCCCTTTACTCTGAGATAATGTCTAACTTTATTGCTGAGGTGTGTTTTTGTATTCAGCAGAATGCTGGTTCCTGTCATTACATCAATTCGGTTAGCCTGTCTTTTTGCTGGGGAGTTGGGGCCATTTATATTGAGAGATATTAATGACCAGTGGTTATTAGTTCCTTTTTTATGTCATTGATAGTAGAGTGTGAGCGTTTCTTTTCTTTTGGTTCAGTGGGTGTGGTGTTACATATTTCCTGTGTCTTTCCTCATATAGTTAACCTCCTTGGTTTGTAGCCTCCCTTCTAATAAGTTTTGTAGGGCTGAATTTGTGTCCAGGATCTGTTTAAACTTGTTTTGTGTGTTTGTGTGTGTGTGTGTGTGTAATATCTTGTTTTCTATATCTATGGTAATTTAAAGTTTTGCTGGATATAGTAGTCTGGTTTGGCATCTGTGACCTCTTAGTGTCTGCTTGCCATCCATCTACATTCTTCTGGCTTTCATAGTCTCTGTTGAGAAGTAATCTTTCTTTCTTATGTACATTTAGTGTTTTGTCTATTATATCACTGGAGGATTTTCTTTTCTTGTCCAATCTATCTGGAGTTCTGTAGGCTTCTTGTATGTTAGGGCATTTCTTTAGGTTAGGAAAGTTTTCTTTTATGATTTTGTTGAAAGTATTTTCTGGGCCATGGAGCTTGGAGCTTACCTCTGCTTGATTGCTCTCTGTGTCCTAGATGTACCAAGTGGGAAAGTCGCAGGCAGCAAAGACAAATCCAAGCCCAAACCTGCTAGTGTGTCCCACAGTCCTCCTCTGGCAACCAATGTGAGTTGTGGCCCAGGTACAACTCAAATCTTCTGGTTCACTCTCTCTTGAATACCAATACTTTGACTTCTTCCTTCCCAATTTGTATACCCTTGATCTCCTTTAGTAGCAATATTTTGCTATCTAGACCTTCAAGATGATATGTAAGAGATATAGAGAGATTTGGCAGTCTTGTCACTGATTTAATAGAATTGCTTTGAGTTTCTAATTATTTAATTTGATGTTGGTTATTGGCTTGCCATACATAGCCTTTATCAAGTTTAGGTATGGATTTTGTATGTCTGATCTCTACAAGACTTTCAATATGAAAGGGTGCTGTATTTTGTTAAAGGATTTTTCAGGATCTAATGAGATTATCATGTAATTTTATTTTTTCAGTTTGTTTATATGATGGATTACATTCATAGTTTTTCTTTCTTTCTTTTTTTAATGTTAACCCATCCCTTCATTATGGCAATGAAGCTAACTTGAGTATGGTTTCTGTTGATTTTGCTGTGTTTTTGGATTCTGCTTGGGTGTATTACATTGAGGTGTTATTTTTGTTTTTGTTTTTTGGGGTTTTTTTTGGTTTGGTTTGGGTGGTTGGGGTGTTTTTGTTTGTTTGTTTGTTGCTTTTTGCATCAATATTCATGAGAATAATTGGGTTTGGTTTGAAATTCTCTTTCTTGAGCCTTTGTGAGGTTTATGTATTAGGGTGTCTGTGGCTCCATAGCACAATATTTCTTTCTTTTTCTATACTGTGGAATAGTTTGAGAAGTGTTAGTGTTAACTCTTCTTTGAAATTCTGATAGCATTCTATGCTAAAAGCATTTAACTTTGTTGTTGTTGTTGTTGCTGCTGCTGCTGCTATTGTTGCGAGGAGAATTTTGATAGCTGTGTCTATTTCCTTGGGGGTAAAAGTTTTGTGGGTTGGTTGTGGTTCCCCTCCCTCCACTATGAGTCCTATTTGATTAGGGTGTGATCTCTTCATTCTCCATGACCCACAACTGTTGGGAGTCTTATCTAGAGTTACTCCCTTTCCTCCCAGGATCTTAGCCTGTCAGAGGTCTTCAACTTGTCTCAGACATGAAATCCTTTAGGTTTCTTTCTGTGCCCTAGACCTCTCACCTGCCAACACCACACTCCCCATATCTGAACCCTACACTGGTCCTGCTTCCCCAAACATTCTGCTACCCATTTCCCTCTCTTCATCCACTTCCTTTGTCTATGCTGTTTGTACTTCAGAGTTTTAATTATGTGCAGTGTAGATTTGTCAACAGTATGGTTGTTTGAATAATTATGCCCCCCATCGATTTATAAGTTTCAATGCATGGTCACAGTGAGTAGCACTATTAGGAATGACAGCCTTGTTGGAGTACATGTGGCCTATTGGAGAAAGTATGTCCCCATGAGGGCAGGTTTGAGGTTTCCTATGGTCAAGCCATACCCATTATGGGACATAGTCTCCTGCAGCTTCCTGAGGATTAAACACACAGAACTCTCAGCTCCTTCTCCAGCACTATATCTGCATGAATGCAGCCATGCTCCCAGCAAAGATGATGATGAAAGTGAACTACATCTCTAAACTGTAACCCAACCACAAATAAATGTTTATATTTGGAAGAGTTGCTGAAAGCATGTTTCTCTTCACAGCAATGAAAGCCAGACTAAGACAAGGGCCATACCATCAGTTTGATGAGAGTTACCAATAGCCTTAGCAATAGACTGGCTGTTTTGGAGTTTGCATGGTGTCTTTTGTCCAATAACTTGAATAATGTAACCAATTCCCTGATGTGGAGGTTTCATTTGGTTAGGGAAGATGTCTGGTTGAATTGTTCTCTTCCCATTATTTTGAGATTCAATTTAGATTTCTTTCATTTATCTATATTTCTTTAAATGATGCTACTGAATATCTAGGCTTTTTCCTCTTTTCAGCTGTTGCAAAAAAAGGTGCAATGAATATGCTGAGCAAGTGTCTTTGTGGTATGGTGTAACTTCTTTTGGGTATATTCCAAGAAATAGGAAAGCTGGGTTGTGAGGCACAACTATTTCCAGTTTTCAAAGCAACCACCAGTTGATTCACCCAGTGGTTGTACAAAATTACACTCCCTACAGAAATGGAAAAGTGTTTCCCTTGATCCATGTCCTTGCCAGCATGAACTGTCACTTGAGTTTTTTTTAACTTAGTCATACCAACAAGTTTTAGATGGAATCTCACAGTGATCTTGATTTATGTTTCCCTGATCGCTAAGTATATTCACCATCTTTTTATGTGCTTCTCAGACATTAGACATTCCTAAGTTGAGAATTCTCTATTTAGCACTGTACCCCATTTTTAATTGACACTGAATTGACATCCAGAGAGCATACACATGATGTACTTTGACCACCTGCATATATGTAACATTTGTGCAGCATTCAATTCAGAGGCAAGGACTGGAAGATTATCCTGCATTGTAATCAATCCCTGATTTCTAGGAGTAGGAGATTGGAGTGTTCTTTATAAACTCACTGGTATTTTGAACAACATTTTAAATTCAACATATATTTGCAAAATCTAGAGCACAGAATTGACTAAGGGGATTCATCCTCCCACATTCTCATAGGATTGCATCCATATGAAGAACATGGTAATCAGGTTTTCACAGAGTGAATAACTTGCACGAACATGAAAAATTTCATGTTCTTAGCTTAAAAATCTTCATATTGAAAACTTTCTTTGAGATTACCAAGTACTACAGGCCTCCATGCTTGTTGTAATTCACCCACTATCCAAAACCAAGTATTTTATATGAAAAGGGAAACCACAATGTATGTAACGGACTGTGACAGTTGATGCTATATCAGTGTTCTATAAATGCTTGAGAATGTAGGGCATGTTACTGAGACTAGTAAGAAAGGGAATTTGAAGCAAAAGTACATATATACAGTGAGGTGATAAATGAGATCTATAAAGACATAATATTTTAACCAAGTTACAGTAATTATTCTTATGTAGCAATGCTTTCTAAAATAAGTATATCTTCCAATCCAAGAGACTGGATCTTCTGCTGGAACACAAAGCCAGAGTTAACAACACCCCTTCAAGTTATATCATAATTGAGGAGATTAGATGAGTATTTGTTTGACGAAAAGTTGGTGATTTGGATTTTTCAGGTCGTATTCATATTATTATTTCCATCTATTCCAGCAAAAGTTCTTCTCTCATAATCCAGAGATATTTTTATCATGCACTGTGGGAAGCAATCACATGCTGGATTGGCAAAAGCAAGCAAGTGAGCTTCCTGGAAGCAGCACACTCCTTGCATGACTGAACAATGGATGTGTCCCAGGATTAAGAAAGACCACTTATTTTTGCTATACTGCCTTTCCATACGTGTTCCATATATCTGGCATTTACAGGGAGAAACCCTTTCTACCTATATAATAATAATATTCCTCCATAGGTGCTATTCTATCTTTTGGTCAGATTTCCTACAGATCATTTTATAATTCCTGAAAATGCTTTCTAATTGAGTCAAATAACTGTAAACTCTATGAACTGTGAGCTCTTGTACCGCCATGTGAATTACAACAGGAAGAAAATAAGATTAAAATAAATTAATAATCAAGAGATACATTCATTCAAGGTTTAACCAAAGGATGTGGTCCAGGGGTACACCATTATAAGAAAGAGGCTATGAATATAGAAACAAAGAAAAATGGTTATTTATTCAAAACAAGAGAGACACCTGTGTCTTAGGAAACCTTGAAATAAACTTCTCTTCCTTTAACATATAATATACGTGGAATATCAGAAAAAGAAAATATCAGCTTTGAACTCATAATGAACATTTAGCAAATCTCTTGCTTTAAACTTGTAATAAACAAAGTACATAGATATTAAGACCAATAGTCCTACTGTAACTTCCTTTTTATGCAACGATTTTATCTATTTTTGAATGAGGTTATTTTTACGTAAATAGAAAACCTTTGTATCAGAACATATAAGATTGGAGAGTATTAAACAGTTGTTGAAGCTATCTACTTCATAAAATATATGACTATCTGTTTACATATCTGATTGCCAGTATAAACTGTCTATATGTATATATGTGTATAAGTTTATATCTGTATGTTCATGTATATGTGGTTGAATAGTGTCACTGGGAGTTCCCTTGTTTTTGCTACGGATTGTATGTGTGCATGTATTTGTGTTTGAGGTTCATATGAATCTGCTTGCTTTGTCTGCCAAGGTATAAATAGAATGGCTACCACCTGAAGGATGAATAGTTATAGTACATAGAGAAACACTAGCCACTAGCAGGCCATTGACCAATGTTGTGACGTGCCATAATTTACCCTGTGTGCTAGAGCTGGTCTCTAGAATCCTGGCAAGATGGACATGAGGAAGATAAGTTTTGTCACTGCTAAGTCATCACCTGTGGTGATGCAAGCCCTTAGCAGAAAGCTAGACCACCACTGAGACCCATCTTGGTTTACCATGTATGCTGGATCTGGTCTCTATCAATGCACCATATGGTTTTCCCTTTTATTGTTTTACTAAAGAAGAAACATTTCAATGGATGTGGTCACTGGTGAATGATGATGAAAAGTCTGGTGTACTGTAGGGGCATCTTAAATCAACATCACTTTATTTGTAGATGTCTTTTTACAAAGGTAACAAAGGCATTATAGTACTATGAGGAGTCAGAAAAATGAATGCTCAAAATGATTATTTCTGAGCAAGCCTCCAGGTTAATCTTCCCTTTCTTGTCAGTCCCAGAGCAACTTCCTGCTCCTCCACAGTTTCTGACACACTCAGGTTGTGGTTGTAGCACTGTGTCTATTTGCACAGTAATAGACCGCAGAGTCCTCAGATGTCAGGCTGCTGAGCTCCATGTAGTTTGTGCGGGAGGATTTGTCTGCAGTCAGTGTGGCCTTGCCCTCAAACTTCTGATTGTAGTCAGTATCACTATTGAAAGTATTAACTTGTCCAATCCACTCCAAGCCATGTCCAGGCCTCTGCTTAAACCAGTTCATATAGAAGGTGATGAAGCTGGAGCCAGAACCCTTGCAGGACAACTTCACTGAAGACCAGGTCTCCTGAGCTCAGCCCCAGACTGCTTCAGCTGAACCTGAGAGTGGACACCTGTGGAGGGAAAGGCAGAGTGGATGTCACTGTCACCTCAGTCCCTGTATATTCTTCATATTTGGAGCTGATGAGCCTCTTACCTGTAGTTACGGACAGGAGGAAGAGAATGAACCATCTCCATTCCATCCTTAGAGATGGTGTGTTCACTGATTGTGGAGAGGACACTGATCAGATGTTGTTTTGGGGGTGTGGACATCCTTGTATCTACCACCATAGCCTCAAGTGATTTGCATATTCATGAGCATGGTACTTCTTAGATAAGGTCCTAGACCAGCTGGAGAAGAAGGAGGTACAAACAGTTGCATCAGGCAGCAGGATGCTAAGGTTAAAGTCCTCATACTCTGAGGAAATGCATTTCATACACGGTCCCTTCTTTCAGGTATATGCAATTAACCTTTGGTGGGAGAGTGACATTTCTGACTTATCCGTGACTGAGTACCATCTCAAACATTCTCAGCACTGTGACCATCATGAATGTCTGCATCAGTCATTACACACTGCACACTGAGAGCTGAGAGCAGCACTAAAGTACTTGTGTAAACATAAATATTTATATGGCAGTTTGACAACATGACCATTAGCAATACAATTCTGGTCTACCAGGGCCTATGTTATCTCTATCCATGGATTTCTGCCCCGTTTCTCTCAGACACTTACACAGAGATATGGAGGCTGTTGTCCATCATGATCCAGTGACAAACTGGACTATGAACAACTCTTTTACCACCTGCAAACTCTGGGACAGTTAACAAATAAACTCTCCAAGCTTGTAGCATGGAAATGGTATTTATCTACAGTGCCATCATCTCTAAAAATAATGATGTTGGCAATGAAATCCACAGAAGCAGATGGAATACACTCAGTGAACAGCTTCCTTATCTGCTTCAGCTGCCACTTTACTTCTGAGAGAATTGGTGGACATACAGTGCCCCCTACTGGTCCTGAGAACTCACTTGTATAATTTCTCACACATGAACAGCTCAATTATTTTTCTTCTTTGCAATGTACCTATTGATTCTGAGAAGATATTTCAACAATGGAAGGTGAGCTGTGCCTCATACATTGTCTCCATGAACCACTGTCCTTTTGCTAGAATCTGTTAGATCTAGCAATAGAAGGGACCAGGATGAAGTCGTGAGTTACCAGAGAAAAAACTAGAGATGGACAGGATCTACAATCTCTCTACAAGGTAGTTTACTGACTTCTGAAACTTCAATTGGGACAGAAAACTCAGAACACCAGGAAGAAGAACAAATGTGTCATTTACAGAGCAGTTCCCAACTACACAAAATATTTTCACAACTGATAAGTAGATAGAATTTAGTAAACTTCTACAGTGATTCACCCCGTTTGCTAATTCAGCACTCATGTCACAGGTGGGCTGTATGGTTGTGTGTAAAGACTTAGCCGGGGTGGTGTTTCTCTTTGTCATGTATCCTTAAGAATGAGAAATGCTGACTGTGTCCTCAGGCAACTCTTGTCTCTCTAGATATAGCTAGACGAAGATCAGCATATTCTTATACATGGAAGCTCATGAGTAATGGTTTTTAGAGTCTTGTGTATATTTGCTCAGGCTTAGAGAAGGACAGCTGTGGAGCTGAATCACCCACTGCCAGTAGCAATGTGTTATTATAGCCCCCACCAATGTATATGACAAAACATGTACCTGCAAGTGAATACATGCAGAAAGAAATCATCTGACAGATCTCAACATACTTTCATGTTAAAAGTATTAGATAGATCAAGGCTACAAGGTACATACCTAAGTACAATATTGGTAATATACAGCAAGCCAGTAATATACACCAAATGAAATGGAGAGATTATTAAAGCAATTCCACTAAAATCAGGAACAAGACAAGGGTGCCCGCTCTCTCAATAACTCTCCAATATAGTTCTTGAAATTCTACCTACAGTAATAAGACAACTAAATAAATAAATCAAGGAGAAATAAATTGGAAATGAATAAATTGAAGGATCCCTACTCACATATGATAGTATACATATGTGACCCCAGACATTCTACCACAGATTTCTTACAACTGGTAAACAAATCTAGGCAAATGGCTGGATTCAAAATTAAGTCAAAAAAGTCAGTAGACCTTCTATAAATAAATCCCAAATGGCTGGGAAAAATATTAAAGAAGCCACACCCTTCACAAAAAAACCAATAGTATAAAGCACATTGGTGTTATTCTAACCAGGAAAGTGAAAGACCTATATGACTAGAACTTGAAGAAAGAAATTGAAGAAGAAATCTAAAGATAAAAAGTTCTCCAATGCTCATAGATTGGTAAGATTAACCCATAAGAATGGCCATCTTACCAAAAGCAGTTTGCAAATTCAATGAAATCCCCATCAAAACATTAACAAAATATCTACATACCTTAAAAGAACAATTCTCAATTTCATGGGTACAGACAAAAAATAACCCAAATTTGTTGAAAACAATCCTATACAGTAAGAGAATTTCTGGAGGTATCTGTATTCCTGACACCAATCTCTGCTACAAAGAAATAATAATAAAACTGAATGTACTGCCATAGAAACAAACAAGATAATCAATGTAATCAATTGAAGTCCCATAAATAAATGCACACAACTATGAACATATGATTTATGACAAAGAAGCCAAAACCATGCAATGGGGACAAAACATCTTCAATGAATGTGGCTAGTCTAACTGAATGTCTATATGTCAAAATGTTTCAATCATCTCTTTTGGAGTGTTCCCTGGGCCCTGAAGAGAAGGATTTGATAGGTCTCTATGTTTGGTCCCATTTACTGAAGGAGTGACCTTCTCTGATGATAAATGCAAGAGACACTGATGCTTGAGTAGAGCAGACTGTTCTTAGAAGTCATTTTATGCCTATGTTCCTTTAATAGACCAGAAGTCTTATTTTTCCCTAGTTCCTTCACCAATCTTGTCTCAGGCTCTTTACCAACACATCAGAGTCCAGAATGGGTTCAGTCTCACAGAGTGGACATAAAATCCAATTATATATTGATTAGTTAAATTCAGAAGATCACAGTCACTCCAGAAAATATTACAGGCAGATCACTATTGTATATCAAAGAGTTTGTTGCTGTGTTGGTTTGTACTGGAATCCCTTCTTGGGCATCATACAGAGTACCTTGAAGTAAAATGTACACTAATCAGTGGGAAAGGAAGCTCAAGGAAAACACCAGCCAGAGCGCTCATGTTTAATGACTTGGGTAGGTGTGGTTTTTAACAATAGGGCCTAGAACACTCTGCATTTCTGGGTCACAGGTACAGGCACATCTATATCAAGCTGTGTCCTGTTCCTCAAACTCCACTATCTGGCCACCAATCCACCTGCATTCCCCAAGTCTGACAGTCCATGAACATTCAGGTTAGACACCCTCCCCCATCAAATACCTTGTATTCTTGGGTCCCCTGTGATATGCATAATAACCTAAAACTGTGTGCTAACCCCAACTCCTTGTCTGGCCACTCTACACATGATCTCCAAGCCTGACACTTAAGAAATATCCAGGTTAGACAACACATACAGATCCCTGACCATAGAAATATGGCAACTCCATAACACAGCTATCTTACTACAGCAAGCTATGGATACACCGACACAGAGGAAGAACAAGAAATGTACAAAATTCCAATGATATAAAGATGATAGAGGACTTTAAAAAGTGGAAATCAACAAATCTCTTAAAGACACACAGGAAAATATAACTAATTACATAAAAACATAAAGAGGAAATGATTAAATCCCTTAAAGAAATACAAGAAAACACAATTAAATAGGTGAAGGATATGAATAAAATTGTTCAAGACCTCAAATTGGAAGTAGAAACAATAAAGAAAACATAAACTATTGGAATCCTGAAGACCCTCTGGTTTCCCTTGGGACTTTCCAATCAGTCTCTCTCCCAACATCCTGACCTATTTTGTTTTCTTAAATAAACACAGTGAATCAAATTAGTACTATCTATATACATAAAATTAGAGTCATATATAATAAATAATAAACCTCCAGAAACCTTCCAAAAGGTCATTATATTTTGTCCAACAGTCATAGGTTTTGTGTGGGACCTCAGGAATTCCACCCAATCCATGCTATAATATAGTTTGTTTTAATTGTTAATTATTATAACTGGTGAGAACATGCACACATGCCCCAAGGTGGGTGTGTTAATCTCAGTTACTACTTATGAAATTCTACTAAAAGGGATCCAACTATTTTTGCTAACCTTGCCAATAGACATCTTTATCTGGTCAGTCATTTCAAAGACTCCACTGTGGTGATTTTCACTGGATTGATTTCTATGCGTCTTGTGCTGATAAATATAGCTACTGAGAGCTCTTGTGTGCAATGAATCCCTGGAGATGGAAGTTTATTATTTTCAACCACATTCCTTGTATGTTACGTTCATTTTTTTACCTGTTTTGTGATGTTCCTTGATTTTGAGGTAAGAGAGTGACGTCATTGACTCTTCTGTGGCTGAGCACTCTGTCAATCATGGTCAGCAATTTGAACCATCGTGAATGTCTCCATCAGTCATTACACTCTGCACACAAAAGCCTCTGTGAGCAAGGCCGAGAGTGGCACTAATCTACTTGGTACAAAGATAAATGTTTATGAGGCATTTTGAGAACATGACCATTAGCAGTACAACTCTGGTCTAGTAGGGGCTATGTTATCTCTAGCCATGGACTTTTGGCCATGTTTACCAAGGATGATGAATTTCCTTTGGATCAGTACACAACCTCAAATAAAAGAAGTTGGTCACACCCCACAAAGAATAAAAAAAAGAGAGAGAGAATCTCAGACCAATTTCTCTTATGAACATCGATGCAAAAATATTCAATAAAATAGTCTCAAAACGAATACAACAGCATATCAAAGACATCATTCACCATGACCAGGTAGGCTACATTCCAGGCATACAGGGATGGTTTAACATATGGAAATCCATCAATGTAATCCACCATATAAACAAACTGAAAGAGAAAAAACACATGATCATCTCCTGAGATGGAGAAAAAGCATTTGACAAAATTCAACACCCATTTATGTTTAAAGTTCTGGAGAGATCAGGAATACAAGGCATGTATCTAAACACAATAAAGGCTATATACAGCAAACCAATAGGCAACATTAAATTAAATGGAGAGATACCCAAGGAAATCCCCCTAAAATCGGGGACCAGACAAGGCTGCCCACTTTCCCCATATCTCTTCAATATAGATCTTGAAGTTCTAGCCAGAGCAATAAGACATCAAAAGGAGATCAAGAGGATCCAAATGGGAAAGGAAGAAGGCAAATTATCCCTA
This sequence comes from Acomys percivali, assembly GCA_907169655.1. NCBI lineage: Eukaryota > Metazoa > Chordata > Mammalia > Rodentia > Muridae > Acomys > Acomys percivali. Next base: position 39,504 of record CAJRSG010013190.1, read on the forward strand.
TTTGCAGATGATATAATAGCGTATATAAGTGACCCCCAAAATTCTACCAGAGAACTCCTACAGCTGATAAAATTAACTCAAAAAAGTCAGTAGCTTTCCTATATACAAATGACAAACAGGCAGAGGAAGAAATTAGGAAAACTACTCCATTCATGATAGCCACAAACAATATAAAATATATAGGAGTAACTCTAACCAAGCAAGTGAAGGACTTAGGTGAAAAAATCTTTAAACCTCTGAAGAAAGAGACTGAAGATGACATCAGAAGGTGGAGGGATCTACCTTGTTCATGGATCAGGAGAATTAACATAGTAAAAATGGCCATCTTACCAAAAGCAATTTATAGATTCAATATAATCCCTATCAAAATACCTACAAAATATTTTTATTATTTTGAAAGATCAATTCTCAAATTTATATGGAGAAATAAAAATCCCAGAATAGCAAAAATAATCCTATACAATAAAAGATCCTCCGGAGGAATCTTCATACCTGATCTCAAGCTGTACTACAGAGCAACAGTAATTAAAACAGCATGGTACTAGCAAAGCAATAGGCTGGTGGATCAATGGAATCAAATTGAAGACCCAGAGATGAATTCACACACATTTCCTCACTTGATTTTTGACAAAGAAGCCAAATCTATTCAATGGAAAAATGATAGCATCTTCAACAAATGGTGCTGGTCTAACTGGATGTCTACATGTAGAAAAATGCAATTAGACCTCTATTTGTCACCATGCACAAAACTAAAGTCCAAGTGGATTAAAGACCTCAACTTAAAACCAGAGATATTAATTCAGTTAGAAGAAAAAGTGGGGAAGAATATGGGACACATAGGCACAGGAGACAACTTCCTGAACAGTACACCAACAGCTCAGGCCTTAATGTCAACAACTAATCAATGGGACCTCATGATGCCGAGTAGCTTCTGTAAGGCAAGAAACACTGTAAGTAGAACAAAGTGACAGCCTACAGACTAGGAAAAGATCACCAACCCTTCATCTGACTAAGGTCTAATGTCCAAAATATATAAAGAACTCAAGAAATTAAACACCACAAAACCAAACAACCCAATTGCAAAATGGGGCTCAGAACTTAACAGAGAATTCTCAACAGAGGAATATCAAATGGCTGAGAAACACTTAAAGAAATGCTCAACCTCCTTAATCATCAGAGAAATGCAAATCAAAACGACACTGAGATTCCATCTTACACCCATCAGATTGGCTAAGATCAATAACTCAACTGACACCACATGCTAGCGAGGACGTAGAGAAAGAGGAACACTCCTACATTGCTGCTGGGAATGCAAACCAGTATAACCACTTTCGAAAGCTATCTGGTGCTTTCTCAGAAAAATGGGAATAGGGCTTCCTCAAGACCCAGCTATCCCACTCCTTGGAATATACTTAGAAAATGTCCTACCACACAACAGGGACATATGATCAACCATGTCCATAGCTGCTTCATACATAATAGCCAGAACATGGAAATAGCCTAAGTGTCCCTCAGTAGAAGAATGGACTAAGAAACTGTGGTATATTTACACTATGGAATACTACTCAGCTATTAAAAACAAGAAATTCCCAGAATTTGTGGACAAATGGATTGAGCTAGAAATGATCATAATGAGTGACTTCACCCAGAAGCAAAAAGAGGCAAACAGTATATACTTACTTATATCAAGACACTAGTCCAAGGGATACATCCCATGAAAATCTTTGCTTACCAGGAAAGTGGGTCAGAGGAGAGGACATCCTATTTAGACTTTAGGTGAGAGTAGCATGGAAGAATGGGGAAATAGTAGGACCCACAGGGTTCTGGTAACCTACAAGAAGAACTTTATGACAGGTGGATCTGGGTTCTGGGGTCCTCCTCAAACTGAGACACCAGCCAAGGAGAATAAAGGCAGTAAACTTCGAACCCCTACCAAGACCTAGACGATGAACAGGATATTCTACACTGGTGAGTGGAGAGTGAGATCTGACTTTCTCATGAACTCTGGTGTGCTTTTTCTGACCACATCCCCTGGATGGGGAGGCCTGGCAGCACTCAGAGGAAGGATAGCAAGTTACCAAGAAGAGACTCTATACTCTAAGAGCATATATATTGGGAGGAGGTCTCCCTCAATCACAGACATAGGGGAGGGGAGAAAGGGAGAAGTGGGAGGGAGGGAGGAATAGGAGGAAACAAGCGAAGGGCTAACAAACTATATGTAATATGAATAAATTAATAAATTAATAAAAAAAGAAAAAAAGAAATTGGTCACTATGTAATGTCCAGGCATTGGTGGGTACATCTTACCTGAAGGCTGATGCTATAGGTTGCAAGGCCTGGTCCTGCATGAGATCACTAATAGTTTTGCTCGTCCTTCAAGCCACACAGCACCTAACTACATTAGGAAATGTACCCAACACAGAGAATTTCCTCATCATATTGATTTCTCTGCATCCTACAAACAAAGTCTTTAGCGAATAATTGAAAGGCCAATTAAGAGAATTGTAATATTCTAATTTCACTTCTCTCACATGATGATAAGAAACAATACAAATGACAACAAGTGAAAACATGGATGTTGAGGAATTCAAGATGGCGGCGAGCACTGTGGACCATGTTTGGAAGCTCCAGTGAACAATTCAGGGAATTGCACAGATTTCTGAGCCAGGAACACCAAGGTCCTGACAACACGGCAGCAGGAGTGCTCCACGGTTCAGAAGGACCAGGATGCGGAGGACCTGCAAGCTCCTACACACAGGAGGAGTGTGGATTTTCTTGGATCAGAGCGGCGGCGGGACAAGCGGCATCAGCGGCACCAGCAGCAGCGACTGAGGTTTGCAGCTCAGAGCCTTCCAGTGGAGGCGGTTAGTGTGGTGGCTGGTGGGAGTTGCTGTGGGAGAGGGGACACTGGACAGGATTTGGGTCACGTGGTGCCTTGTGACCCAAACTGGACTCAGCGGACAGTTCAGCCCCAGAGTCCTGGGCGCAGCTCAGTGCGCAGTTCTGTGGAGATGCTGGCTCAGCACCGCAGGAATTCCACCCAAGGCAACAGCTTAGTGCAGCCACAGCTCCCCTGCAGTGTTGCAGGCTGGGCAGAGAGCTCAGGCCCACCAAGGGCGCCATCTCAACGGAGCCGCAGTTCCCCTGCTGTGGCGCAGGCTGGGCAGAGCACTCGGTCCCACCGAAGGCGCCAGCTTAGCGCAGCCGCAGCCACCTGCTATGACGCAGGCTGGGCGTAGCACTCAGTCCGACTGGAGGCGCTAGCACACATCAACGATCAGTTCTGCTCAAGACACTAGCTCTCCTTAGAGGGCAGTTTTGGGGCAGTAACACAGGCTGAGGTCAGCACGCAGATTCAGCCTAGAGGCCCTAGCTGGACTTGCCAGGCAGATTAGGCCCAGAGATTCTTCCTGAGCTGTGCACACAGGTTCGGCGGCCCCAAGACTCTGGCTGGACTATCCACGCAGTATAGGCCCGGAGTCCCGGGCTGAATTCAGCATGCAGTGTGGGTCCATAGTCCCTGGCTGAGCTCGGTGCACAATTCTGCCCTAGAGACTCAGGTGGAGCTCGGCGTGCAGTTTAGGGCCAGAGTCCCTAACTGTGCTTGGCAGACAGATTGGGCCCAGAGACTCTAGTAGAGCTTTTAGCACAGTCCCGGCTCTAAGACTCTGGTTGGACACAGTGTGCAGTTTGAATCCAGAATTCCTGGCTGAGCTGTTTGGATGGTTCAGGCATGAGTCAAGAACTGACCACAGCACGCAGTTTGGCCAAACACCCCTAGCTGAGCTTGGTGTGCAGTCACAGCCCGAAAATTCTGGCTGGACCCTGTGTGCATTTTAGCCCATAATTCCTAGCTGAGCTCTGCAGATGGTTCAAGCCCTGAGATTCTAGCTGAGCTCAGAGGGTAGTTCGGGCCCAATGTCCCTGGCTGGACTTGGCAGTGAACCCAGAAGGATGTGGATACCTTGGCCTGACCCAACACTCATCCAGAAACCCAGAACAATTACAGGACCCACAGCACAGGGGAGCTGAGGATCACTGGCTGTGAGAGCCCAAAACGACAGGGCTAACTTCCTGCCATACACAACAGTGAAACATCAGCGTTTCCAACCTACGGAAATCATGAGAAAAGAAGTGAATCTATCATCAGACTCCCTCCATCCAACTCAGGAAGCTACCCAAAAAAAACAAAGCCGGCAAGATGTCTAAAGGACAGTGTAAAAGCATACGCAAAAAAAACCCCAAAACAACATGATGTCTCCAGTTTCCAGGTATCCCAAAGAAAACAACCCAGAGAGCTCAAATACAATGGAAATACAAGAAAATGACCTCAAATACTTAAAAAGGAGCATATTAATGGAGGAAACAAATAAAATTCATAATCAAATACAGGAAGATGCAGCCAAAGAGGTGAGAGAAATAAAAGAAGCACATAGAGTGGAACTGGAAAAATTTCAGGAAAATGCAAACAACCAGATGAAAGAAAGAAATAAAACGGTTCAAGCTCTGAAGACCTATAAAGAGGCAATGGAAGAAACTCAGGAATATACAAAAAAATCAAGTGAAAGAAATAAAAAAATCAGTTCAAGATCTGAAGATGAAAATGGATTCAATGATAAACACACAGACAGAAGAAAAACGAGAACGTGAGACCTCAGAGAAGAAGGCGAGCAACACAGAGGTGAGCTTTTCTAACAGAATCCAAGAGATGGAAGAACGAATCTCAGGTCTAGAAGATACAATCAAAGATCTTGAAGCAACCATTAAAGAAAATGCCAAATCTGGAAAACTGCTGACACAAAACATTCAAGAAATTAAGGACACCATGAAAAGAAGAACTCTGAGGATAATAGGCATTGAAAAAAGAGAAGATATCAGAATCCAAGGCTCAGAAACTATTCTCAACAAAATCAGTGAAGAAACTTGCCCAACCTAAAGAAAGAGATACCTATAAACATACAAGAAGCCTACAGAACACCATATAGAATTGACCAGAAAAGAAAACTGCCAGTCACATAATAATCAAAACATAAAACATACAGAACAAAGGAAAAATATTAAAAGCTGCAAGGGAAAAGGGCCAAATAACATTCAATGGCAAACCTATCAGAATTACACCCAACTTCTCAGCAGAGACCATAAAAGCCAGAAGAGCCTGGACAGAGATCCTGCAAACCCAGAGAGACCACAGATGCCAGGCTAGACTACTTTACCCAGCAAAACTACAAATAACCATTGATGGAGAAAACAAAATATTCCATGAAAAAAACAAATTCAAACAGTACCTATCCACAAATCCAGCTTTACAGAAGGTACTAGAAGGAAAACTCCATTCCAAAGGGACAAGCACCAACCAAAACTACTCAGGAAATAGGTAACTATACCATGGCAAAAACACAACTACACAAACACTCGATTGGACACAACATCAAAATTAAGACTCTTAACAGTCACTGGTCGTTAATATCTCTCAATATCAATGGTCTCAATTCTCCAGTAAAAAGACACTGACTAACTGAATGGGTGCATAAACAAGATCCAACATTTTTCTGCATTCAAGAAACACATCTCAACTATAACGATAAGCATTACCTCAGAGTAAAAGGTTGGAAAAAAATTCCAAGCAAATGGTCAAAAGAAGCAAGCATGCATAGACATTTTAATATCAAACAAAATAGACTTTCAAACAAAATTAATCAAAAGGGATGCAGAAGGACACTTCATACTCATCAAAGGTAAAGTCAACCAAGATAACCTCACAATTCTGAACATCTATGCTCCCAATACAAGGGCACACACATTTGTAGCACATCTGCTAAAAAAGCTTAAACCACACATTGATCCACACACAATAATAGTGGGAGACTTCAACACCCCACTCTCACTGAAGTATAAGTCATTGAAACAGAAACTAAGCCAAGAAATAACAACATTAACCAATGCCATGGTTCAAATGGATCTAACAGATGTCTATAGAACCTTTCACCCAAACAAGAAAGAATATACCTTCTTCTCTGCACCCCATGGAACCTTTTCCAAAATTGATCACATCGTAGGTCACAAAGCAGGCCTCAACAGATACAAGAGGCTTGAAATAATACCTTGCATCCTATCAGATCACCATGCTCTTAGACTGCAGTTCAACAACAACAGAAACAACAAAAAGCCTACACGTACATGGAAAATAAACACTCTCTGCTAAATGACACATGGGTCAGGGAAGAAATAAAGAAAAAATCAAGGAGTTTCTGAAATTCAATGAAAATGAAGGAACAACATACCCAAATTTGTGGGATACATTGAAAGTAGTGTTAAGAGGAAAATTCAAAGCACTAAGTGCCTTTAAAAAGAAATTAGAAACATAGCACATAAGCAATTTAACAAAACAGCTGGAAGCCGTAGGAAAAAAAGAAGCAGAAACACTCAAAAGGAGTAGACGTCTGGAAATAATCAAATTCAGGGCTGAAATTAACAAATTAGAAACTAAGAAAACAGTCCAAAGAATCAACAAAACCAAGAGCTGGTTCTTTGAGAAAATCAACAATATAGACAGGCCATTAGACAAACTAACTAAAAGGCAGAGAGACAGTATTGAAATCAACAAAATCAGAAATGAAAAGGGAGACATAACAACAGACACTGAAGAAATACAAAGAATCATAAGATCCTACTTTGAAGGCATGTATGCCACAAAATTGGAAAATCTAAGGGAATTGGACGATTTTCTTGATCAATTTCACTTGCCAAGGTTGAGTGAAGAACAGATAAACAAGCTAAATACTCCCATTTCCCCTACAGAAATAGAAGCAATCATTGATGGTCTCCTAACCAAAAAACGCCCAGGGCCAGATGGTTTCAGTGCATAATTCTACCAGACCTTCAAAGGTGATCTAATACAAATACTCTTCAAGCTACTCCAAAACAGAATTGGATGGAACATTACCAAATTCATTCTATGAGTCCATAGTCACTTTGATACCTAAACCTCACAAAGACTCAACAAAGAAAGAGAATTTCAGACCAATTTCTCTTATGAACATCGATGCAAAAATAGTAAATAAAATTCGTGCAAAACGAATACATGAACACATAAAGGATATCATTCATCATGACCAAGTAGGCTTCATTCCGGGCATGCAAGGATGGTTTAATATATGGAAATCCATCAATGTAAACCATCATATAAACAAACTGAAAATAAAAAACCACATGATCATCTCTTTAGATGCAGAGAAAGCATTTGATAAAATCCAACACCCATTCATGTTTAAAGTTTTAGAGAGATCGGGGATACCACGGGATACAATATAAAAAAAAATGCTATATACAGCAAGACAATAGTCAAAATCAAAGTAAATGGTGAGATACTCAAGGAAATTCCTCTAAAATCGGGAACAAGGCAAGGCTGCCCACTCTCCCCATATCTCTTCAGTATAGTACTCGAAGTTCTAGCCAGAGCAATAAGACAACAAAAGGATATCAAGGGTATCCAATTGGGAAAGGAGGATGTCAAATTATCCCTATTTGCAGATGATATGATAGTGTACATAAGTGACCCTCAAATTACACCAGAGAACTCCTACAGCTGATAAACACTTTCAGCAATTTGGCTGGATACAAAATTAACTCAAAAAAGTCTGTAGCCTTCCTATACACAAATGACAAGCTTGCAGAGGAAGAAATTAGGAAAGCTATACCCTTCACATTAGCCACAAGCAATTAAAATAGCTAGGAGTTATGCTAACTAAGCAAGTGAAGGACTTGTTTGAAAAAAATTTCAAAACTCT
>CAJRSG010013200.1:13447-27086 GCA_907169655.1 Acomys percivali
TGTGTGTGTGTGTGTGTGTGTGTGTGTGAGAGAGAGAGAGAGAGAGAGACAGAGACAGAGACAGAGACAGAGAGAGAAGGGGCAGAAAGCGACAGTGACACACACAAGGCAGAGGTGAGTGTGTCCGCAGACAGACAGACAGACAGACAGACTGACAGACAGACAGACTGACTGACAGACAGACAGACACACACACACACGCACACACACACGCCAGCATCCGCCCACCCGACCCCACCGCCCACGTCCACACCCAGCCCGCTGGCTCTCGCTTTACTATGTGGAGCCTGAAGCCAACCTGAAATTTCTTCCTTTCACCGGAATAAATCAGATGATTCCGCACCAGCGGGAAACCGGGACACCAAGAACGTCTCCGCTCCTTCCGGCGCGGTGTCTCCTGGGAAATACAGTCGCGGCCAGCGGAGCCGCCCGACCCGGGGAGAAACTTAGGCGCTCCAAGGGAGTTCCCAGCATGCAACTTGGGCCAGCCCATCGGGGAGCTGCGCCCAGTGGATTGTGGGAGTCCCCGCGGGGGCTCCCTCCATTGGTCAGAAGGTGCTTCCGGGTTCTGCGGGCGACCCAGTCACTCTCCTCCGTGGCGCGGACAGAGGCGCCTCAGTTGTAGAGCGCAGCATAGAGAGATGAGGTCGAGCTGCAGCTGACTTGATTACGCTCGGCCTGAGGCCCACTGAGTAGGATCCCGCCGCGCTGTGCTCTGGTAGGGACCATGATAAATGTGAGAAGAGAAGGAATCGGTTGGTTTTTTTTTTTTTTCTTTCTTTTTTTTTTTTTCCTCGAGACAGGGTTTCTCTGTGTAGCCTTGGCTGTCCTGGACTCACTTTGTAGACCAGGCTGGCCTCGAACTCACAGCGATCCGCCTGCCTCTGCCTCCCGAGTGCTGGGATTAAAGGCGTGCGCCACCACCGCCCGGTTTATCGGTTGGTTTTAAACATGTGTAATTTACATCAGTTTTCAGAGAGCCAGCTGTTCTGGACCTTCCAGGCTCCGGTGCCCCTGTTATCTAAAAAGAAAATATGTGACTGAGGACCACTTCGATGTGTATCAACAGGCCTGTCCATTGGACAGTCATTTATCCCGTGTTGGATAGTGAATACTACCACGTACAGGCATCTTAAACACGCCACGTTCATGTAGGGAAAAAACGTTATTAATAGTAACATGGCATTACTGAACTTTCAAAACCACTTTCGTTGTTTCTAATACTTACATAAGTCTTTTTATTTCCCCTCCCCCTCCAGAATGTGCTAGAAAACAAATGCCAGGAGGCTAGACGATCAGAGTAGTAAAACAAACCGCATTAAATGTACTGTCAGTTATCTAAACGCTAAAGTATAGGTTGTCACGCTAGATTTAAAAATTAGCTCAGACGAGATCGGGCGCGTTCTGGGTGGTATGGCTGTACACGTGTGAAGCTGATGGGCTGCTTGCCTCTCAAGTGGGTTCCCTAAAAATTGGGGGGGGGTAGTTCTGACTTGGACGCTGTTGCCTCCCTCTGGATCCCTATTCCTTATCAATGATGCCTCAGTGAAAGAGGGGGCACTTAGTCCTGGTTCGCCTTGATGTGCCAGGGTGGGGTGGGGTGGGGGAAAAGGGGGTAGAGGTGGAACGGTGGGCCTGGGAGGAGAGGAGGGAGTGAGGTTTCCACTGGGATGTAAAATGAACTAATAAATTAATGAAGAAAAGAAAGCAAAAGTAATAAATAATAATAATAATAAATAAAAAGTCAGACCAAGTTATGTGTTCACTACAGAAAATATGGTAAAGATAAATAACTCCTAGCATATTCAACATGACCATCCTCACAATAATCAAAAGACAACTTAACTTGAATTTAAAAATCGAGACACATTTGGGGGCAGAGAACATTGCCAGTAATAAGAAAGAGGGCAAACCAGCAAGTGAAAATAAACATGGCTGGGTGTAGTAGCACCTCTCCCTCTCTCTCTTTCTGTCCCCACCTCTCCACGTGGCACAGCTCAGTCTGGTCGTGTACCCCGTGGAGTCTCCCAGATGTCCCTGTCTCTGCCTTTGCTCTCCCATATAGCTACAATAAACCTTCTTCTTCACCATACCTAGGAGAAGCCATGTTTCTTTCCTTTTAATACATTATTATTATTATTATTATTATTATTATTATTATTATTATTATTATTTTGCAGTGGAAGGAAGAACAGGAGGTAGAATGAAAGAAAGATGTAGGGAGGAAGAAAGAAAAATGAAAAGAGGGAAAGACAGGGAGGGAGATAGATGGGCAAACAGACAGAAGAATTGTCTGGAAAGAAAGTGGTTGAGCACTCACAGATAATCATTCAGTACAATGTACTGACCACAGTGCCTCCTGGAAGGCCCTGGGGGAGTCCCAGAAGTGCCTGGTTCTGATGCTCCGGGAAGCTCTGCAATCATGGCAGAGTCTCTTCTTAGCAATCCTCCTGCAGTCCTTCTCGGTTATTTGTTACAGTGTTTTGTATCCGTTCGGCCTACAGAGCAAATAACTGACACAGAGAGACTAAAACCTAATTTAGAGCTGCCAGCACTTCGCCGGGCAGAGTCTGAACTGATTCTAATCTACTCGTAAACTGAACAACTACTCTAAACCTTATAACGTACATATATTCCAAACACTTGCCGCTACGACCCCTTAGGCTTGTCCTCGTCCAGTTGCCACCGTCCTCCTCCAACTGTCCAAAACCCTCGTCCCTCTCCGTCAAACTTTTTCTCCTCTCCTCCAGGAAGTCCCGCCTTCCACTTCCTGTCCTTCGCCCAGCTGATTGGCCAAACAGCGCTTTATTACATTGACTTAGCATGCCTCCCCAGTTCCTTCCCCGCATTGGTTTTGCCTCTGGATTCTCTGATTTGTTCGCAGTCCTTGCTTCATGTACCACAACGTAGGAAGGACTGTAGCGCTGGAACGCAGAGTATCTTCAGGTCCTGGGCAGGAGCAGTGCATATGCGTGTCTACTGAGCGATCTCTCCAGCCACCGTAAAAATAAAATGGGGGTGGAAATATGACTCAGAGGTTGGAGCACACTGGGTGCATGTGGTCCCGGAGCCCAGGGTTAGTTTCTTCCCTTTGGGGCACTCCAGTGCTAATGCATACAGGTACTAGACTCAAAGGAAGGACGCTTAGCTGTGCAGATGGGTCTGCAGGGTCCTGACTGGGAAACCACCACCTCTGCTGTGGCTGGGAGTGCCCGGGGAAGAAGGCCTTCCTGGAGGCTAGTGTTACAGCTCTCTTAGCTCTTCCAGCGAAAAACAGCAGCTCCTAGAGGATACTCAGTGAGACACTTTGTGTGTTTTATTCCGGGTGAACAAGGGCCATATGAACCTTGGGGAGTGGGGAAGAGTTGTGGAGGAAGGCCTTGAGTGGATGTAACAGTTGTCAATAAAGCGCTGTTTGGCCAATCAGCTGGGCAGGAGGACAGGCCGTGGAAGGCAGAGCTTCGGAGAGGAGTTTGGAGGAGCCATAGCTGCACAGTTGAGAGTTGGGAAAGAAGCCACCACAGGAGTCATCAAACTGGCAACTTATTGGTATATATGTAGGTTTTTGAACCCATAGGATTAGAGTGGTATAGATTCTGCCCAGAGCGGTGGTTGCAGCTTTAAAATACACTATACTCAGCCTGGCGGTGGTGGCGCACGCCTTTAATCCCAGCACTCAGGAGGCCGAGGCAGGCGGATCGCTGTGAGTTTGAGGCCAGCCTGGTCTACAAAGAGACTCCAGGACAGCCAGGGCTACACAGAGAGACCCTGTCTCGAAAAAACAAAAAAACAAGCAAAAAACAAACAACAACAAAAAAAAACCCACTATACTCTCACTGTGTCAGTTATTGGCACCTGAGGCCATACTGATAAATTAGCTGCAACAGAAGGGATGTTCAGGGTGGACACATATCACTGGCTGAGAGAAATTCCAAGTGTTAGGCTACGTGATCACCCCGGGACTTGTACGTGAGCACAGAGCAGGGAGAGTGATCCTCGCTCTTGCTGGCCTCAAGATTAAGATATTTGGCCAGGCATGGTGGCGCACGCCTTTAATCCCAGCACTCGGGAGGCAGAGGCAGGTGGACCGCTGTGAGTTCGAGGCCAGCCTGGTCTACAAAGTGTGTCCAGGACAGCCAGGGCTACACAGAGAGACGCTGTCTCGAAAAACAAAAAACAAAAAGAAACAAACAAAAAAAAAGATTAAGATATTTGGGGTTTGTACACATCTCGACCTTGCTCTAGCTCTGTGCATGTGTCCCAGGCAGCACAGTCTGGATGCCCCACGACTCCCCCACAAATCCCCCCTCTTTGTTTTATAAAGGAGAGGTGTCATCATAGTCATCGCCTCCCATGTTGGGAATGAGTTGTCCCTGAGCCGGAACCTGATTGGAAGTGGTTCGTGAAATACTACTCATCTGCCGTTTTAAAAAGTGAATGAGGGAGGGTACTAGGAGGAACAATGCTCCGATGGTCAGTGTGAGGCGAGAGGGTGTAGGGGGAAATCTCAATCCTGGTCTGGCATCCTTCAAGTGGGAAGTCTTGGGTTTCTGTGATTTTGTTATGTCCAATGTAAGTCTCCCTAGCAAAGAATGGCCAGTGGTGGGTACGGGGGGGGGGGGGGGAGGTAGGAAGAAGCTGAGCAGTGGCAGGGTTAGAATAAAGACTCGCAAAAACAGCCATAAGAAGAGGAAAAGAAAGCCTGCGGAGGGGACATGGCGTGGGCGATGGCCACCAGATCATGAATATCCTTCCAGAAGATCTTATTGTTTCTTTGGGGTGGTGTCTCCACTTCCTCCATCCTTGATCCATCAGCAAGAAGTGGGCCATCTTGGTCAGTGGGGCGGACGCCACTGGCAGGGACCCAAACAGACTTAGGCTGGTGCTGTGGGAAGACACCGCAAAACCCCTTCCAAATCCCACTCAAGGGATCATAGTAGCATTGTACTAGGATTGTACTAGGTTATTCCTGGTGTGTGCCAAGGGGAGGGGGAGAGAGAGAGACAGAGACAGAGACAGAGAGAGAGAGAGAGAGAGAGAGAGAGAGAGAGAGAGAGAGAGAGAGAGATTCCTTTATTTTGTTTTTGTGGGTGTAGAGTTATTTCCTTCGTTTTCCTATGTAAAGTTACCCTCCTTGGGTTGGAGTTTTCCTTCTAGTATCTTCTGTAGGGCTGGATTTGTGGTCAGGTACTGTTTGAACTTGGTTTTGTCATGAAATATTTTGTTTTCTCCATCGATGGTGATTGAAAGTTTTGCTGGGTATAGTAGTCTAGGTTGGCATCTGTGGCCTCTTAGTGTCTACATGACATCTGTCTGGGGCCTTCTGGCTTTCCTAGTCTCCACTGAGAAGTCAGGTGTAATTCTGATAGGTTTGCCTTTATATGTGACTTGGCCTTTTTCTCTTGCAGCTTTTAATATTCTTTCTTTGTTCTGTATGTTTAGTGTTTTGATTATTATGTGGCGGGAGGATCTTATTTTCTGTTCCCATCTATTTTGAGTTCTGTAAGCTTCTTGTATATTTATAGGCATTTCTTTCTTTAGGTTAGGGAAGTTTTCTTCCATGATTTTGTTGACAATATTTTCTGGGCCTTGCTGTAGGGAGTCTTCTTTTTCTTCTATCCCTGTAATTCTTTTTTTTTTTTTTTTTTTTTTTTTTTTGGTTTTTCAAGACAGGGTCTCTCTGTGTAGCCTTGGCTTTCCTGGACTCACTTTGTAGACCAGGCTGGCCTTGAACTCACAGCGATCCGCCTGCCTCTGCCTCCCGAGTGCTGGGATTAAAGGTGTGTGCCACCATGCCTGGCTATCTCTATAATTCTTAAATTTGGTCTTTTCATCGTGTCCCAGATTTCTTGGCTATTCTGCGTCAGGAGCTTTTTAGATTTAATATTTTCTTTGACTGTTGTATTCTTTTTTTCAGTCATATTTTCTACCCCTGATATTCTTTCTTCCATCTCTTGAACTCTGCTCTTAGTGCTTGTCTCTGTAGGCCCTGTCCTCTTCTCTAGGTTTTCCATTTCCAGGATTATCTTGTGTTTCCTCCATAGTTTCTATCTCCATTTTTAGGTCTTGAAACCTTTTATTCATTTCCTTCTCCTGTTTGATTGCAGTTTCTTTAAGCAATTTGTTCAATTCTTTCATCTCTTTCTTTGGGTATTCCAATTCTAGTTTGAGGGATTATTTTCCTCCTTTGAGGCCTCCATCATTTTCATAACCTCAGGTTTGAAATCCTTGTGCACCAGAGGTGACAGTATCTCCAGGGCTTGCTGTGGTGGTGGGACTGCTGATTTCTTGTGGTATCAAATGGTCCTGGGGATTGTTGTATTTTTATGCTGACCTTTTCCTCTTGTGATGTCTGTGGTTGGAGCATGTGCCCAGTGCCTGATTGGACCCTGGAACTTTCTGTGGAATTGCTGGGTGACCTGAAGTCAGATTCACTAGTTTTCCTGACTTTGATGTTTGCTCTGTGCTAGAACTCACGGGTGCTGGTGTTTTTGTGAGCTAAAGCACACTCTGCACCCTGGGGAGTTTAAGAGCTGCCTTCCAGCCAGGCATGTAGTGCTAGCACTGGTGCCCAGTGGCTGCTTGGACCCTCCCCCAGTGTTTTCTGTGGCCTTTCTGGGTGACCTTGGGTCAGATTCACTTATGTTTCTCAACTGTGGTGTCTGCTCAGTGCTAGAACTTACAGACCCTGGTGTTTTTGCAAGCCAAGGTTCACTCTGTGCCCCAGGATTTCAGAAGCTGTTTGCCAGCCATCTTGGATCACGTTTGTTTTTTTATGTGTGCTAGCTGGTCTTATATGTCAACTTGACACACAAACTAGAGTTATCTGAAAGGAAGGATTATTATTTTTTTTAAAGATTTATTTATTATGTATACAATGCTCTGTCTGCATGTACACCTGCAGGCCAGAAGAGGGCATCAGATCACAACAAAGATGGTTGTGAGCCACCGTGTGGTTGCTGAGAATTGAACTCAGGACCTCTGGAAGAGCAGACAGTGCTCTTAACCACTGAGCCATCTCCCCGGCCCCGAAAGGAGGGATTCTTAATTGAGAAAACACCTCCATAAGGCCCATAACATTTTCTTAACTAGATTCTGATGGGCAGGGCACAGCCCATTGTGTGTGATGCCATCCCTGGTTGGGTGATCCTGGGCTTTATAACAAAGCACACTAAAAAAAGCCAGTAAGCAGTAACACTCTTAAGGCCTGGCTCTGCCTACACAAGTGCTGGGATTACGGAGTGTGTCACTGCCCCTGGCTGTCTATTTAGTTCCTTAAAATCTGTAACTGCCTGGATAAAGGCTAATATGTCTACGGGGGTTGAGCCAGCTATGCTGACAATGACAAGAAGTGCGATGAAGACTAGCAAACTGCTCTCTTTAGGGTTCCGTGTCCTATTAACATGTATTTTCCCTCCTTTCCCATTATATAGGTGTACATGGGGAGGAATGTGTGCTGTGATGCATAAGTTTAGAAAGCCTCAGAAGAGGCACATTATTCAAAACACTAGTACATGTTCACCGAGTAGTCTCGGGGATTCAGTAACACTGCTGCTGTCCAGATGAGTAAACCCACAAGGCAGAACAGTGGGCATCGGAATAAGGGGAAATGCCTGAGTTAACATTTTTTAGATATTAGACCAAATCAAGGCACTTGTCAGTCATGGAATGTTGTCTGTCCATCTGCAGTGAGTTTTGTCTGCCAATGGGCTGACAGTCTGGTTAGTTCCTATTCCCGTATAGTGTGGGGACCATGGGTGAAAGCATGACCAGCAATGCTGGATGATTACTGGCTGGGAATGATTAACTAAGTGGTGAACCTTTCCAAGAGGTAAAATAGCGATGGGAATCTCTCAGCTTCCTGGACAGTGGGAGGCAGGACTGTGGCTCCAGGCGTGCTAGGTGTAGTAGTTTTCTTAGAAGGGAGAGTTGGCGCTTTGTTATGGGTAGACCATTTTAGGATCCAAAGGTCTGGGGACCAAGAAATAGGGGTAGTTTATTCTGCACAGTGAATCTATTCCCGGGGTCCCTTCCTGTGGCAGTGTCTGGGCACCCAGGGTTTCCCTGTTCCCGATAGCAAGATTTTTCTTTTGTGTCCTTGCAGTGGAACATGACACCACCAAACAGCCTATAGGAGGGGCCAAGGTTTTCTTTCTTAATGCCTTGCCAGCATTGAGAAGTCCTCTTTATATATGGTGTGGGCTTGCATGGTAGTAAGGGTAGAGCAACTGTCAGTTTATATGGTGGTGGATTTTCCTTTTCCCCATCTGAGAGCCTGGGTCTGACTGATTAGCTCTGCTCTCTGGGCTGAGATACCTGGCCCTAAGGCTTGGACCCTAATCATTTCAGTTAAAGTAACTATCGAAGGCCCCACATACCTGGCTTCATCTTTAATAAAGCTGTTCCCGTGTACACAGAGCACTGCATTGAGATCTTTCAGGGGGATGTTATCTTGACACAGTCATGAATGAGCACCTGGAGGCCCTCATCAGGCAAGAGGGTAGCAGGACTGGTAGCCATGGGGTTCTTTGCTTTCTTTCTTTCTTTCTTTCTTTCTTTCTTTCTTTCTTTCTTTCTTTTGAGATGGGGTTTTTCTGTGTAGCCGTGGCTATACTGGGATCACTTTGTAGACCAGGGTGGCCTTGAACTCACAGCAATCTGTCTGCCTCTGCCTCCCTGAGTGCTGGGATTACATGACGTGTGCCACCACACCCAGCTACTCACAGGTTTCTGAAACTGAACATGAGGGTAGTCCAAGAGTAAGGCCTAGTACTCACACAGGCATTCGACAGCCCCCATTCTTGTGTTTCTTGGAGGAGGGCCTCAATCAGTTGGGGTGCAGCGAATGTAAGATACTACCCCAGGGTTAACTTGTTTGCTTCCCTCCACAGCTCAGGACAAGTGGTCCATCCTGTGGACACAGGGTCCAGTTATTTGGACGAGTATGTCATAAGACTTTTCCATGGCTCCAAAGTTTACAGCAATCCAGTCCAGGATAGTTGCTCTCTGTAGCCTCCCTCTGGGTCTGTCCATTCAAAAGCGGAGATGGGTTGACTCATCTCTGCCTATGAGAGGCTGAAGAAAGAATCTCTCAGGTCCAAGATAGTGATGCCTGTTTCTCTGGATATCAGATTCATGAGAGTACATGTGATTGGAACCATGGAGTGGATAATCTTGACCGAATTATTTTTCTCAGATTTTGGACAAGTCTATGGTCAGGGGTCCCAGGTTTAGATACAGAAAAGAGAGGTTTGTTTCAAGTCTGTCTAAATAATCCAGCCAATATGGATTGCAATTTCCCTTTGGGGTTCCAGGGCCATTGGTATTGTCCTGTCCAGGGGTGATTAAACTGGTTAATTGAGCTTGGTACTGGTATTGATAGTGGTATTGGGAGATGTATCTTTTGATTGGGAACACAACTTTCAGCTAAGAGATATTCTTCTGACAGAGGGCAAGACACCAAAAATTGTGTTGGCTGTCTGTAGTCTAATTGTATCTCATCAATAGAGAAGGTGATCATGGCTTTCCATTTATCCAAAAGTTCTTGTCTCTGAATCAGCTTTTTGTTGTTGTTGTTGTTGACTTTTGAGCTCCAAGACCTGTGACTTAAACTTTTAAATTAATCTAAGTTTTATGACTTTTTTCTAATATGTGATAGGGCAGACTCATTAAAAAAAAAAAAAAAGGCCATCCTCTTATCAGCTGTCTTTAATTCTTCTAAAGAGGACTTTGAGAAGATTGCCTCCTTGGTCAGTTTTGGACAAAATGGAAAATCCACCCTATCTGGCTACATTATCCATCAGTGTTCCCCCAGGGCATTAATCCGGCCCCCCCACCCCCTGACACACACACATACACACACACACACACACACACACACACACACACACACCTGCCTGGGAAAGCCTGAGAATGGATTCTCTACTCTTCTCACAGAATGGTGGGTTTTGAGTTTTCAAACAGCACAGGTAAGCTGATGAAAAGAAGAGATAAACCAGGAAGAATGGAGGTGGGACGACAGAGCACACCATCAGTCACACCACACCACCTGAAAGACGTTATTCATGGCACACCACATAACACTATTATGCTACCCATTTGGATGTTGATTTCAACTTTTATTCACATTTAACCAAGATTAAACTATACATATCTATGATTGGAAGTTGAATTTAAACCCTTTGATGTTCCTTTTCATCCCTAAGATGTATCCAGAATGAAGCTACTTAAAATTGAATACTGGGTGAATGCATGGACGCTTCACTAAACTGTCTGAAGCACACTTAGCCTTTCATGACAGTTGTACTAAGGCCAATAAAAGTGAGAAGAATGCAAAAGCTATTTTACAGAATATGGCTATTGACCAAATACACTCGAGGATTTTATTATGTATTTGCTCCATTGCCACAACTTTGACTGGTACTGTGCTGGCCACTAACAAGTTATGCAAAAAAAAAAAAAGGAAACCTCTAATCTAATATCACAGAGGCCAATGGGTGTTGTGACGAAGAAGGCATCTCAGATAAATCTAGCTCCAATAACAGCTCTCCCTAAGTTGGGTGAGTTATGTAAGTAACAAGATGAATATGAATCAAGAACATGACCACTTCCCACATTCTCAGTCCAAAGGGTTTCTTGGCATCAACAGTATGTGAAAACGCTGATGTTGAACAAATCCTGGGGCAGATTAAAGCTCTCACATTCTTTTAAGTCACAGTTTTCCCAATTAAGTAATTAAGAATTAAGTAAAGTTCCATGCAACGGCTTGTCCATCTTCCTGACATACACAGGATTCTGGCGATTGTGGATCTCCTCACGTTCTCTAAGTTCATCCCTTACAAGAAAGGCGTTTCCAAATTCCTCCTATTCACAGGGTTTCAGACCTGCGTGGGCTTCCTTACGAGCTTCAAGACCTGATTCTGTCAATGTTGCCATACTCCTTACATTCACAGTGTTTGACATCAGCATCGATTCCTTTATGTCGAAGGCCTGAGCGCCAAGTGAAGGTCTTTCAACAGTAGTTACAATGATAAGATTTCCTATCAGTATGAGCTTTCCACTGTGCACTGAAGGCTGAATTAAATCTTGGAGATTTTCCCACCTTATTTATGTTCATTGAATTTCTCACCAGTAGGATTTCTCTAATAGACAGCTAGCTTAGAATTACTGAAGGCATTTCCACATTCCTTACATTGTAAGACTTTTCGTTAATGTGAAATTTAGCAGATCAAACCAAGCTTCATACTCAACTAAAGGTCTTTCCACATTGTTAACACTGCTAAGACTTTTCATCAGTGTGAATTCTATGGTGTACTTTAAGGTCTAACCACAGGTAAAGTTATTTCCCACATTCTTTACATTGATGAAGAGTCTTGCCAATATGAATTCCAGAATGTCCAAGAAAACGGGTAATGATATGGAAGTTTCCCCATATTCCTTACACTGAAAGGCCTCTCTCCTGTATGGATTCTCTTTTCCACCTTCCATGCATTGAAAGAGTTTCACATCAGTATGAGTTCTCTGATGTTTATTGAGTTGGGACTTAAGTCAGAAGGCTGTCCACACGGCTCACATTCAAAGGATTTCTCAGCACTATGAATGCGCTGATGCTGAGCGAGGTCAGCAAGAACAACGAAGGCCTTTCCACACTCCTTACACTGAAAGGGCTTCTCGGCAGAGTGAAGTTTGTGATGGTGCACCAGGTTTGAGCGATGAATAAAAGCTTTCCCACACTCACTACATTCATACGGTCTCACGCCAGCATGAGTAATCCTATGTTGAATGAGAGTGGACGCACGCTTGAAGGACTTCCCACATGCCTTACACTCAAAGGGTTTTGTACTTGTATGAACAATTTTATGATTATTAAGCTCGCTGTGAAGACGAAAAGCCTTTCCACAGTCTTTACATTCAAAAGGTCTCTCAGTGCTGTGAGATTTCTGGTGACGAATGAGAAGTGTATTAAGCCTATAGAATTTCCCACAGTCTTTACACTCGAAGGGTTTGGTTCCAGTGTGAATACTCTGATGTTCAGTAAAACTTGACCTTTGACGAAAGAATTTCCCACAATCCTTGCACTGATAGGGTTTTTCATCAGTATGAATTTTCTGATGTTCACTAAGTTTGTACTTCCGCCTGAAGGCTGAGCCACACAGCTTACACTTGAAAGGTTTCTCTTCAGTGTGAGTTTTCTGATGCTCAGAAAGGTACACCTGAAGCCGAAAAGCCTTCCTGCACACATTACATTCAAAGGGCTTCTCACCAGTGTGAATACTCTGGTGCTGAACAAGGTGTGAGCCAGTACTGAATTTCTTGCCACATTCCTTACACTCAAATGACTTCTCTCCAGTATGAACGTTCTGGTGCCTGGTGAGCTGTTCCCCGGTTCTGAATTTCTTCCCACATTCCTTACACTCAAATGCCTTCTCTCCAGTGTGAATGCTCTGGTGCCGTGTGAGCTGTGTTAGCACAATGAAGGCCTTTCCACACTCCTTACACTGAAAGGGTCTGTCACCAGAATGAATCTTCTGATGCTGCAGGAGGCTTTTGCGACGTTTAAAGGCTTTCCCACACTCACTACATTCATACGGTTTCACATCAGCATGAATGATTCTATGTTCAACAAGGTTGGAGAACCTATTGAAGGCCTTCCCGCATTCCCTGCACTCAAATGGTTTCGTGCCCGTGTGGATGGTTTTGTGGTACTTAAGCAGCTCGGGAAGATGAAAAGCCTTTCCACATTCATCACATTTGAAAGGTTTCTCGCCACTGTGAGATTTCTGATGCCTTGTAAGTTGTTGGGGGAGTCTGAAGGCCTTCCCGCATTCCTTACACTCAAATGCCTTCTCTCCAGTGTGAATTGTCTGATGCCGAGTGAGCTGAGCCAGAGCAATGAAGCCCTTTCCACATTCTGTACACTGAAAGGGTCTCTCACCAGAATGAATTTTTTTATGTTGAACGAGGTTTGAGCGACGTTTAAAGGCTTTCCCACACTCACTACATCCATACGGTTTCACATCAGCATGCATAATCCTATGACCAACAAGGTTGGAGAAACGATTGAAGGCCTTCCCGCATTCCCTGCACTCAAATGGTTTGATACCTGTGTGGATGGTTTTGTGGTACTTAAGCAGGTCAGGAAGATGAAAAGCCTTTCCACATTCATCACATTTGAAAGGTTTCTCACCACTGTGAGATTTCTGGTGTCGTGTAAGGTGTTGGGGAATTCGGAAGGCCTTCCCACATTCCTCACACTCATACGGCCTCTCTCCCGTAGGAATGCTTTGATTCTGAATAAGAGTTGAATTATAACCAAAGTACTTCCCAAACTCTTTACATTCATATGCTTTTTCTATATTTTGGGTAAAACTTGGGCAGGTATAAAGAGGTATTTGTTCCTTAGAACTAATCTTTGGATCAGCATCTCCTTCATTGCTCTGCAGTCCCTTGATTGTACCACATTGGGGGCCATTACTAAAACTGGAACCCTTGAAGTTAAAAGTTTTATTTAATTGCTTTATGTTCTCTTTGGGTAAATTTCTATTATAAATATGATTTTCTGGAAATATATTTTCAGCATCATAATCTGCCTCCAAATCTGAAAGAAAGGGAGAAAGCAAGAATACTTTATTTTCTGGTC
>CAJRSG010013233.1:0-10301 GCA_907169655.1 Acomys percivali
AAATGGCGTTACTCTGGCTAAGCAGCAGAGAGGGGGGGTCTTTCATTGTTAAGTCATTTGTTTCAAATGTTACAAGGAGATTTAGACTTAAACCAAGATGGGTAACAGCTGAAGGAGAGAGAGAGAGAGAGAGAGAGAGAGAGAGAGAGAGAGAGAGAGAGAAGAGAGAGAGAGAGAGAGAGAGAGAGAGAGAGAGAGAGAGAGAGAGAGAGAGAGAGATAGCAGCTCTGGTAGAACAGAGACTGTGAGATGCATATGTGGATCACATAGATACCAAACTTGATTTTTGTTATTTTGCCTTCATCTCATTGTCCCACTGGGCTCATTATGCAAATGACAGATAGTATTATTGAATGGATTTTCTCAGCACACAAAGTAAAAAATTAAAAACTTACATTAAATTTTTTCTGATTTAATCATAGAAGGTAGAGTAAGTCTGCATCACTTGTCAGGACCAGACCCAGCAGAGATCACAG
Source organism: Acomys percivali (assembly GCA_907169655.1). NCBI lineage: Eukaryota > Metazoa > Chordata > Mammalia > Rodentia > Muridae > Acomys > Acomys percivali. The sequence continues at coordinate 477 of CAJRSG010013233.1, forward strand.
TAACACTAATACTGAGGGTATGTCATTATGGGTAATCTATAAGATTGGTAAAGAGTTTGTAGCAGCCATTAGGGATAAATTAACAACAAACATCCTAAAAGTTTTTTTTAAAAAATTGGATCTTTCACTTATTGTAAAGGGAATGCCAATTCCAGAAACACCTACATTCTATATGAATGCAAATAAGTTAGGAATGGTAGGCTATAAATCAGACAAAATGGACAAAGTAATTTAAAGCCCGTATGCTTTGGTTAAAAAATCTGAGTTGTATGCAATTCTTAAGACATTAGATTTTCCTGAATCTCTTAATATAATTATTGACTCTCAATATGCAGAAAGAGTTGTTTTTACATATAGAAACTATTGAATTTATTCCTGATAATTCAGAATTAAACTTGTTATTCACACAACTGCAATGAGCAATCTGCAATAGAAACTATCCATTATACCTCACCCATATTCAGTCTTATAAAAGGTTGTCAGGTCCATTAGTACAAGGAAATGAAGAAATTGACCAGTTATTAATAGGAAAAGTGGTAGGAAGCCTCAAAAGTTTATGAAAACACCATGTTAATAATAAAGGCTTAAAGAAAAAAGTTTCTATCACCTGCTAACAAGCCAAGGAAGTTATAAGAAAACGTCCTATTTGATCTTTGTATAACCAAACTCCATTGCCTACTGAAAGTAACACAAGAGGTACTAAAAGAAACGAAGTCTGGCAGATGGATGTATTTCATATTGCAAAAGTTGGAAAGCTAAAGTTTGTACAAAATTCCAATGATACATACTCTGGGTTTCAGTGATCAACTACAAGTTATGTAAAGGAAGATTTTTGTAATTACACATTTATGGGAAAAATGGCTATTACTTGTTCAAATGAAGACTGGCAATGCTCCTCATTTATCTCCAGTAAAATGAAGGAATTATTTGCTTATTATAATATAAACACATTACAGGTATACCACACAATCCTACAGGATAAGCAATTGTAGAGCGATCTAATCACATCTTAAATGCTTATAAAACAAAAATAAAGACCCCCCCCCCCCAGGGACAGACTAAATAGTAGTCTGTTAACTTTAAATTTCCTTAATGTTAATGAGAAAGGAACAACAGCAGATGAGAAGCACTGAGTTACAAAAAACTGGAATTAAATCAGACTATATGTTATAAGGATATGTTAACATAAGAATGGAAGTCTGCAGATGTTTTGTGTTGGGGACAATTCCAAGGAAATGAAAAGTTGTGGATACCATCAAAACTGATAAAGATTAGAATTGAGTAGGAAAGCTCTCCTGAAAACCTTGGCCACTGATCCAAAACTGCTTATTTCCATGAAAATGTCTCTTGTTTCTAATTTGTTGCTACACACACTATAATTAATGGTTTGAAACAGAAGAATGAAAAGTGTAGTGAGAATTTTGTTATTCTAGTTCTTTAAGATATTAAATGTCTATTTAAATAAAAATATTTAAAGTGGAAATTTTATGGGACCATGTTGTTGTTTTAATCCCAGGTGTGGGATATAAGACTGCTTTAGAGCAGGTGACTGTGATTTGCCTCATGCTTCAGGAGAGGCACGATTTTGGCAGGGGAAGATAGTTTCTGTAATTGTGTGATGTCTGGAACTCTGGGGACTTTTCAGAAGGTATATAGTACTTGGGCCCTGAGACATGTCTTGGGTTGCTGGTTAGTGGCTGGATGCTGTCGGTTGATGTTGGTCATGGCTTGTTAAGTAGCCACGCACAAAGACATGAGAATAAGAAACTAAGTATTCTGACAGCAAAGATCTAACTCACTCCCAAAGAACTTGATACCTTTAATCATCAGGAAGCAGTCTAACGATAAGGCCACCCCTTTCTCTCTACCTTTTGTCTTTCCTATCTAGGGTAAGAGGTTTGAAAGGTAGAAAGAAGAAGGGTGGGAAAAGATGGAAGAAAGAAAAACTCACAAAGTAGTAAATGCCAGCTCTATCTAGACTCATCTCTTCTCAAGTAAATCTCTGTTGTCTTCACTCTCATCAGGAGTACTGTGTTTAAAACAGCAATGAGAAGCCTGGTGTGGTCGCACACGCCTTTAATCCCAGCTCTTGGAAGGCAGAAGCAGGTGGCTGTCTATGAGTCCAAAGAGAATATGGTCTACAGAGTAAGTCTAGGAAAGCTACGGCTCAGTTATGTAGAAAAATCCTGTCTTGAAAAAGAAAACAAAGCCAGGCGTGGTGGTGCACACCTTTAATCCCGGCACTTGGGAGGCAGAGGCAGGCGGATCGCTGTGAGTTCAAGGCCAGCCTGGTCTACAGAGTGAGTCCAGGACAGCCAAGGCTACACAGAGAAACCCTGTCTCAAAAAACCGAAACCAAACCAAACCAACCAAACGAACAAAAAACCATAAATGACAATGAGAAACAATATTCAGAGTCCCTTCACAAAGGGATAAATATCCATTCAATTCCACAATATACTGGGGATTTTCTTCACCTGCAAGTGATAGAAGACAAAAGGATTAATGTGGCATCTTCATTTTTCTATATTATAATTACATATCTGAGTTCTTGTAAGTGAAGTCAGTAGTACTGTTCCTGTTGGGTGCTCAATTGTGTTTCCTAGCAGCCACATCAGATGGCTCAGAACCACCTATAGTTCCAGGTACAGAACTTCCGATGCACTCTTCTGGATTCCTTGGGCACCAGGTATGCAAACACTGTAAAGACAAACACACACACGACTCCATATTGTAAAACTTGCTTTCTTCCTGTATATGTTTTTTTTTAATAAAAATAATTTTATTGGTGTGTATCGTTGGAACACAATCTTGGAATGGAGTCATGTGAGGATTCTGAGTGCTTGTTGAGAACACTCCAAGAAAACAAGAAAAGAGTCTTATGACCTCAGTTTCTTCCTCACAGATCAGTGGGAATGATGGGGCAGAAACCGGAGAAGATTTTGCCTTATGTCAGCCTCATGTCTCATTCTTGAAATAAAGAAGCACAGACATTGAGGTCACGTATATTAAGTTCTTGTAAGTCATTTATGACTATAAGTCCTGGTTTCCATAAGAAGGATGGTAGATGAGGAAGTATAGGGACAGAGTCTGAAAGAAAAGGAACATAAACTAGGGCAAAAGATCCCCGTTCAATTTTGGGTAACTTGACCACTAACTTGGACTGTCTACAAAATACTTAAGGAAAATAAGGAGGATATTAATTATGATGAGATAACAAGTATTTGAAGGAATCAAAACTGGACAATCGAGCTGGAGAGATGGCTCAGTGGTTAAGCACACTGCCTGCTCTTCCAAAGGACCTGGGTTCAATTCCCAGCACCCACATGGCAGCCTCACAGCTGTAACTCCAAGATCTGACACCCTCACACCAACCCACACAAATTAAAATTAAATACAGATTTTAAAAAACTGGATAATCAAGCCCTAAAATTGGTAAAATTAGCCAGGGTGGGGGCAGATATTTTCCCTGTTCAAGCAAAATTGAAAGTAAAATGAGTGTCACCAACTCCTCAGCCCCTTACTATAGTTTATTTTATATGTGGCCTTGCCTAGTCTCAATAGAAGATGTGTCCTGTCCTACCACTAGGTGGAGGATTAAGTTTATCTAAACCTTACTGTCTATTCAAATGTTAATTGCTTGGCCCTCGAAGATCCTTGCTGCTTTATGAACAAATCTTCACCTATACAAGATGACATTACATAAATCTTGCCTCCCAAATCATCCCTGATTGGATAATAAAAAGGCTGACACTGGGCAGAGAGAGAAGTGGGAGGCAGAACTTCCTGGGAGAGAGAAAGGAAATCTGGGAGGAAAAGGAGCAAAGGGTTTTTTGTTTTTTGTTTTTTGTTTTGTTTTGCCAAGAGATAGGGAGGAGCAGATGTGACTGTGGGCCTGGAAGGTAGGCCTGGAAGGATTAGGTGGTCAGGTTAACTTAAATGGGCTAGTTGAGTGTTCACCCAGCTAAGACCTAAGCTTCAAAATATTAAAAAGTCTTGGCATCTTTATTTTTATGGCCTAAGGGCCTGCCTAGGTTTTAGGCCTTTTCACCAGGAGACATAATCTGTTGGTCTTCCACATTTGGTGCCCAACTGGGTAGCACATTATCCATACCCTTAAAATTCATATCCAGGAATTAAAAGACAGGCTGAATGTACATGTCTAAATTCCTCTGTATTTGGCTATTTTTCTTAGGTCGTTCTCTAAGGTTTGTCTAAATTCCTCTATCTTTGTCTGAGTATTTTCCTTAATTTCATTTATAAGTCCCTCTAATTTCCCTGGTATGGCTCGTATGTACTTTGCATATTTCTCTTTTTTCCATGTATCTCTCAAGGTTAGAGAGATACAGAGATACAGACACCTTAGAGAGGGTACAGAAAGTGGTTATGGCTAGTAATCATCATAACTGATATGGAGCCAATTTCATTTAAATGACTTAGTTTTCATTTAACGCTTCTACTTTTAGGCCCTCTGGAGTAGCACTGAGCAAGGTTCTATAGCCTTCTATTAAGTTCCAGCTACTTCCCATTCTCAGCTCTCTATTTAAGGGTTTCTCAGATGACTTACCAAACCTGATGGCTTCTCAGTTTGTCCTCAGCTGGAGTGATCGATCTGTCTGCCAGGTCATACCCCATATTGGGCACCAAAATGTTGCTTTAAAGGGAAATCCCAAATGTTCTATTTTACTAATAAAGACTCAGGAGTGAGGTGCTGGGGTAAAAACCTGCTAGCTCAGAGAGGCAGAGAAGCCCATGTCCTGATGGAAGAGGCCGAAATGGCTCACTAGCTCAGCTAACAGCCCAGGGAGAAAAGGCCAAATAACTCAAGGCTAACGTCTTCCGAATTCAAAAGGCAAAGGAGTTGAAGACACTCAAGAGCTAAAGAGCTAAAAACTAAGAGAAAACCTGTGTCCAAAACTCATGAAAAAATTAAAAGCTAATGAGCTAAAAGCCCCAGAATTCCTTCTACTTCTAAGTGCTGTATTAAAGACCCTTCAACTCGAAGTCCCTCCTACTCTTTAGTCACTGTCAGCTGTTTTCTTGCGTCACCTCTTGACCTTGGGTTAACTTCATTAAATAATGTATACAGAAAGCTCTTGGATCAAAGGTGTGTGTTAGAACTCAACTGAACCAAACAGAAGACAGATTTTTACAGTTCACAATCTCTGGGATCACAATGGGATTAAAGATCCTGCAACAGCGAGCTTTCTTAAGACTTAATACTTTCCCAAATTTCTTTGGCTTCTAAAAGGAACATACACCCTAAATTACCAGGAAGCAACTTTAATAAAGGTATGCCCCTTTTCTCAGGGAGATGGTAGTTGTGGTGGCTTTTTGGTCATTCAGTGTGTTATGTGTGTTTGTTGTTGTTTAAGGGGATTGCTTTTAAGATATTAAATTATTTTTATCAGGGAGGAAACAAGGCATAGGAGATTAGACTCAGGAATTTCTCTTTTTCTTTTTCTTTTTTCTATAATTTCTCATGTAGAGGGAGAAGGGTTGAAAAGGAAAAAAGTGGGGATATAGAAATAATACGAAAAAAGGCAGACTATTGAATGTACTCTGAAAGGTCTTTGTATATTGATACAAAATTAAGTTTGTATTTGGTGACATTGGTAAAGATTTTTGTATATTGGTACAAAATTTAATTTATATTTACAAGAAAACATACTATGCATCAACTCTTTTTAAGGTATTGTGCTCATGTAATTCTTCAAGATGCAATGTGATTTTCTAGTCCCTTTGAAAGCTACTGTCACATACTTCTTAGGAAAATTAAGAAATGTAAGTCCTTGTCCAGTTGAGACATCTGCACTTGGGAGTTGGTGGGAGCTGCCTCTTCTGTTTGAACACGATGTAGACCAGAGCAAACTGTGTCCCAGGAGCTGTCCGCAGCCACCACTTGATGTCTTCACCTTTGCTACCAAGTTTTCCTCGTGTGCATCAAGAAAAGCTGAAAATAAGTATGAAGGATGGAATCCAGTCAGTGTGTGCCCAACTCCCAAATGCCAAAAAGACATCGGAGAATTCTTCAGGCTGTCCTCTAAAGATTCTGAAAAGGAGACCAATTTTCCTGAAGAATCTGGAAGTGGTAGCTTAGGAAACGCAACAAGAGAAGTGTGTCCCTTGCAACCTCATCACACAGGCGATGAAAATAAACAGAACTTAATCATCTGAATAATGTGTTTAGTTTACTTACATATTCTAGGAAGTAAATTTGTATGTGTATTTGTTCAATTGGCTTGTTGAATAGGCACTTAATTGAAAGAAAGGCTAATATTTAGCCACATAAAAGCAGCTGTAGAGGATGTAAACATGTTTTGTTTTCATCCTAATTGTGGGATGTGAAACTGCCTCCTGTGATGATATATATTCATTGAAGACAGACTCCTGAGAGGGCTTATGATGTTTGTCTGCTAGAAAGGGAACTGCCTCATGCAGGGGCGTGGTCTTTGCCAGTTGAAAAGCATCCAGTAGGGACTATGGGAGATTATAAATAGCCCCCAAAACAAAGATCAATCGCTTTTACATCGCGTTGCATTGCTTCTTGGCTTCGAATCTCTTTGCTTTGAGATGCTCCTAGCGAGAAATGGTCCAGAGAAGGCTTCAAAGTTCCTGCTGCCATGTTGTGGTCATTTTTCTTGGATTGCTATTTAAGGGTCTGCTGGAATCCTGATGATAAAGAGTGAGATCACCCCCAAGGAACTGAGTCTAAAAACTTCCACCTCTCCTGTCCCTATTAACCTTCTTTCTCTCCCAACCAGGTTCAGTGGGTTGGAAGAGCATTATATGCATTAAAGAACGCCAAGTAAAGTAGGGGTTAAAAAGATCAAAGCCTAAAGAAACTGGCTATAAAAGAGGAGTATTTGAAAATTTGTAAATTCTAATTGCACTCCTGAATTTATAATGTCACATGGTGCTTCTTTTACCTGTTAACATTCTTGCTAAAAATCAAGCTTGCATGATGTTCTAATTACTACTCTACTGTCTTTGAGATTCGCTTAGATCTTTATACTAATGACATTTTATGGGCACTGGTTATGGAAACAGTGCCATATTGTGATGGCTGTTTTGCTTATAAATGTTGGCAGTATTTTTCTCATTAAACATTCAGTATTAATTAAAAAAAATAAATGCAAGTTAATAGTCAGTAGATCAAGCTTGTGGTTCTGACATATACTAGTTTAGCTAATCACAGGTGTTCTCTAAGTTAATCAGATAGTAAATAATTAGAGACGAGCAACATTTTCCTATTCAACTATACTGAGATAGATAGGTGGTCATCAATTTAAAGATGTTTTATTAATTTGAGACTTTTTTGACAATGAGACATGTCAGCTCCTGGCAGCACCTCCAAACTTCAAAGAAGATGATGATTATAGTGGCTAGAGAGATGGCTCAGCGGTTAAGAGTACTGACTGCTCTTCCAGAGGTCATGAGTTCAATCCCCAGCAACCACATGGTGACTCACAACCATCTATAACGTGCTCTGATGCCTTCTTCTGTCCTGCAAGTGTACATACAAGCAGAACAATGTATACATAATAAATATTTTTTTAAAAAGATGATGATTATAAAACAACCTTCCTTAAGAGTTTGCTTCAGATGCAGCATGCTGCCACTGGGTTAGAAACTGACCTTGCCTCAGCTGTTGACTGTGTGTGCTTTCCAAGCTGTGGACAACAAGACATAAAGAAATTTGACTGCCGAACTCTACCGGGACAAGGTTAAGAAGTTTCTCATACTTCCTGCTTCACAGAAAAACCTGGCAGATAATCTGAGCCAGTAGGCTGATGAGACGGATGCTCCAACCACAGCGAAAACTTGGGTGATTGTTTAAATGGCCAACATTGTCTGACATTTCTGTAGATTTGGAAGCTGCTTGCTCTGTACTTCCTGTGTATTCTGGTAATATGTACCCTTCTCAGGCCACTGACTGGGTTGAAGACTAGATAGTTATAGACTCACAGTTATGCTCAAGTTGTTTAGGGTTTAAAAAAATGGTTTTAGGTCTAAAAGGATGTTTTATGTTAATAAATGCAGGTTATGAAAGAAAGTGATTTCGATATAGAACTTTGTACTCACCAAGGTAGAATAGATGGTAGAGTCATTTTGCAGAGTTTGCTAACTAGAAATGGATTGGACATTGTAAGTGTAGTTCTTACCAGACAGTACATAGTTTATTGATGTTAGAGAAAGAGTCTTTTATTTAGACACAAAGTAGAAAATGCATGAGATTTGATCACATTGCAAACCCTGAGATTTTTGAACTGGAAAAACATGTTTCTTGTGGTGTGGCTCAGCCCTAGCACAGGCCTTTAATACAAGAGCTTTCTATAAAGAAGAGCTAAATAAAGTCAATCATAGGTTAAGAGAAGAAGCAAGCAACCACATGACAGGAAGTGAACATAAGAAAACACAGGAAGTAGGAAGGAGGGCCATTGACTGGAAGGGTGTTTAAGATAGCGTGAGCTGAGTAGGAAGGGCAGCAGGGTGCTTTCTTGCCTCTCTGAGCTAGCAGGTTTTCACTCCAGCATCTGGCTCCTGAGTCTTCATTGGTAAAGATTGAACAACTGGGATTTTTATTTAAAAACAACAACAACAACAACAACAACAATCCTCAGCTTCATTGCTGAGTTTAAGGCTACTCTGCCTTACACCAGACCCTGTCTCAGAACAAGCAAACATGAGAAGTTGGTTGGAAGAGGAAGACTGGAAACTGTTCTCTACATAGACTCCATGTAACAAGTAACACACATGTAAGAGAAGCCACGACCTTTTTCTTCGTTGGCTGTCTGAAGGCAAGATGGGTCACCAGCAGCTCTACTGGAGCCACCCACGGAAGTTTGGCCAGGGCTCTCGCTCCTGCCGCGTTTGCTCTAACCGCCACGGTCTGATCCGGAAATACGGGCTCAACATGTGCCATCAGTGTTTCCGTCAGTATGTGAAGGACATAGGCTTCATTAAGTTGGACTGAATGACCTAAGGTGGATTATTCAAGACTGTGCCCAGTGAAACTGATCATGCTAGCCTTTGTACATAAAGAATAAAAAAGTAAAGACCTTCAAAAAAAAAAAAAGAAGAAGAAGCCATGATAAAGGGACTCAGTGGGCTTTATGTAAATAACCTGCAAAGATCAGGAGCTGGGGATGATGCACAGAAAGTACACACACTGTGCAACGCATGCGGCTCAGAGCCCAAAGCTGCGCCCCGTGTGTGGATCCTGGCCTGGCCCTCAGGTCCTGTCTATCCCTTTGCCAAGAACTCAAGTGTCCAACCATGGCAAGCAAGGGGCCCCCAGGAAGAGGAAGGACCTTCAGCCAGCATGTCACTTCCCATAGAAATAAGGTGGCTCAGTGTGGGATGGGGCTCTACCTCTGAGGCTGTCACATAGGCTGTGGGCAAATTACAGATTCAACGTTCTCTCTTCCAATAAGAAACTGTCCAGCAAGTACCTGGAATTCCTCTCCATGTAAATGAAGCATTCCAAGCACCTCTGCCCCAGCCAATATTATACACACAGCTTGGGAAGCCCTACCCACCAGCCATGTTTTACATAGGCCCTCGTTGACCCTGAATAACAATGAAGCTGACTCCCAGAAGTCTTTCTGCCATATTCTGCCTGCTTGCAGCTTCTGCTCCCCGTGGCCTCTGTGGCTTGGTGGCCAAAGACCTCCAAGGAAAGGGTGACCCACAGCTAGGTGGGTTGGGTCCTGGAATGGGGGTACAGGTGTAGAAAGGACAAGGACAGGGCAGGGTCAGGGACATCATCAAAGTATATGGTGTCAGTGCTGGGAGGGGCAGGGATGAGAAGATCCAGGGCAG
>CAJRSG010013256.1:0-14994 GCA_907169655.1 Acomys percivali
ATACAGGGACACACACATACATGCAAAAAGAATAAATGCACATTTTACAAATTCATGACTGGAATCTTCTGTGCATCAAGTTATAGGGGAAATCAATGAGCAGAACAGGTCTCATACAGGATGTGCTCACACTGCAGTTTGATTTTGTTTCATTGAGAAAATACGATGTGACATAAATTGAATCAAAATGTACATCTAGGCAGAAGGGTTTTTGTTGTTGATGATGTTGTGGTTGTTGTTGTTGTGAAATTGTTAGTGTTTGTATTTCTATGACTGCTAATGGAGAAAATGGTATATTTTATTTTTTAGTTGCCTTTTAGACTCCTTCAGCATTCCTTTTTGGTGGACAGGGTCTCAATATAAAGGATTTATCACAGCAGCAAACACTCACTTTTCTCATTAGATATTTCATTTTCTTGGCAGTGGATACAAATAAAACAGCAGGCTGACATTCCCTCCTGCCTGAATTTTCTGAATCCAGGACCACAATCAGCACTGCATACAGAGGGCAGCATATGAGGAAATAAGATACATACGGAGTTTTATCTACTTCATCCATAACTATATTATATTAGCATGTTGAGATATCACTAAGCTTATTTTATATACATGTCGCTTAGCACTTTGTAGAATTCCAAACATTTATATATTAAAACAAGTTGATGAAAGTTTTAGACACAATGAAAACAGAATTTTAGAGTACTTTGTGCAAACACTACAGAGTTTGCATCCTGGTTTTCTTGTTGATTTTCACCAAGCTGACACAAAGAACCATAAAAAAGATAGAGATCATGCAATGAATCTTACCTGAGAAATTCTCTCTATCAGAATAGGCCATCTTTCTAACACTAATGCATTTTATTATTTGGTATTCATTGTAGGCATTCCCAGTCAACTAAAGGCAATGCTGTTGCTAGGCAGGATGGATGAGAAATGAAACAGAGCAAGCAAGTAAGCAGTGCTCTCTCAAGGGCCTGTGCTTTAGTTTCAGTCTCCAAATTCCATCCTTGTTTTCCATTTTCTATAACCCATGATCCAAAACAACCTTTCTTCCTCACTTTGTTCATGGCCATAGTTTAATAAAAGCAGTGACTTAGCAAGATATGATGAAAGGGCATCTAAAACAGGGGAAATATCTCCTCAATTCACATACTCTAATAAATTAAGACTGCAAATCTTCACAAACTTAGCATAAAGAAAAAAATAGTTGAAAAGACAATCCTATAGACAAAATGCCGAGTTGATGTGTAAGAAGTTGTAATGTGATGTGTTTCCTGAAGTGAGAAGACTTTAAGGAGTCTACAAATACTGTGGGAACTTGAGTAGAAGTTAGTTTGTTTCTACAGCACCAGCCAAGGGCAATACGTGCAGTAAACTTTGAACCCATACCGAGATCTAGCCAATGGAAGGGACATTCTCTACAATTGAGTTGAGAGTGGGGACTGACTTTCACACAAACTCTGGTCCTCCATATTTGACAATGTCCCCTGGATGGGGAGGCCTGGTGGCACTCAGAGGAAGGATAGCAGGCTATCTAGAAGAGACTTGATAGCCTATGAGCATATACAGGGGGAGGAAGTCCCCCTCAGTCACAGATATAGTGGAGAGGAGTAGGTGGAAAGTGGGAAGGTGGAAGAAATGGGAGGACACAAGGGATGGGATAACAATTGAGATGTAACATGAATAAATTAATAAAATATTTTTTAAAGTTATTTTGCTCAATGTTAACTGAAGGTTTTCTTAGGTTAAAAGACGGTTATCTTTGTATTACACTGAACTTTATGATGGGACTCTGTAAGGAGTATTAGAAATTTGCTGATGGCAGCGTGCTCATTCGAATCCTTCATTCAGTATTACGGTCTAAAAGAAAACCTCCTTGTGACTGGTATACAGGTTCATCTCATATTCTCTACATATACAGTTAAGTAGAGCACTTCATTTTGCTGTGGAGATTGTGAAACAGGCTCTGTCTGTGTAGCATTGGGATCTCTCAACTATCTACCTAGAACAGGTAACATCTCTCTCTCTCTCTCTCTCTCTCATTTACTGTTCTTATCAATTTATCCATATTACATCTCAACTGCATCTCATCACTTGTATTCTCCTGTTCCTCCCTCCTTCCCACTTTCACCCTATTCCACTCTTCTATGTCTGTGGCTGAGGGGGACCTCTGTATATGATCATAGGGTATCAAGTCTCTTCTTGGTAGCCTGTTATCTTTCCTCTTAGTGCCACAAGGCCTCCCCATCAAGGGGACACGGTCAAATATGGGGCACCAGAGTTTGTGTGAATGTCAGTCCCCATTCTCCACTCAATTGTGGTGAATGTTCTGTCCATTGGCTAGATCTAGGTAGAGGTTTGAAGTTTACTGCCTGTATTGTCATTGGCTGGTACCATAGTTTGAGGAGGACCCCTGGTCCCAGATCTACCCATCATAATGTTCTTCTTGTAGGTTTCTAGCACACTCTAGAACCTTATATTTCCTCATTTTCCTATACTTCACTCACCTAGAATACCAATATTATGTCTTTGCATCTATCCTAATTTCCTGTTAAGTGAAGACTCAATGGACATGCCTCTTGGGCTAGTGTCCAGTTATAAGTGACTACGTTTCTAAAATACATTAAAAATATTTTATTTTACGTATTTGCCTATGTCCATTAGACAATCAAATCTATAATTTTCTTCTTTACTGTATATCTTTCTTGCTTTGTTATCAGTGTAATGCTAGTTTGGAAAAAGTTCTCTAATTATTGACTATCTTGAGAATAATTGGTTCTCATTCTTTTCATAGATCTTCTAGAGGATCAAGTGAGATGACTTAGTAGTTAAGAGCACTGGCTAGCATTCAAAAATGGTAGAATTTGACTCCCAACACACATATGATGGTTCTACTGCCTATCTTGAGACCAGCTGACCATCAATGAAGCACGAAGACCTAAGAAACACAGCAGGTTCTGGGAACATACAGCCAATGCCATGGACAACCAGATGACTAAGGCTAGTGTAGGAACACAATCAACAAAAACCGGGTCAATATGGCTTGATCAGAACAATAACAAAACATAAACAAACAAACAAAGAAACTGGATAGCCTAATGCAGCTTAAACACAGGAAAATGACCTTAAATCTATGCTTATGAAGTGTTAGAGGCATTTAAAAAAATAAATAACTCGCAAAGAAATACAGGAAAATACAATCTAATAAGTAGAGGCCATCAAAGACCAACAGGAAAATACAGTCAAACACGTGAAAGAAATGAATAAAATGGCTCAAGACATGAAAATGGAAATAGAATCAATAAAGAAAACACATATCTGAAAACCCTGGGGATGGAAGTTTTAAGAAGAGAACAGGAGTCACAGAGGTAAGCATGAACAACAGAATAAAAGAGATGGAGGAGAGAATCTCAGGCATGGAAGATACAACTGAAGAAAGTGATACATCTGACAAAGAAAATATTAAATAGAAAAAATCCTTACAAGGATACCTCCAAGAAAGAAAGAACAGCATCAAAAGATCAAATCTAAGAATAATTGGAATAGAAGAAAGATTCTAGACACCAAGGACCAGAAATTTTTGTGAAATTTAAAAAGTTCAGGACAAAAAACTTCCAAGAAATCTGGGACACTAAGAAAAGACCAAACCTAAGAATGGTAGTATTAGAAGAAAGAGAAGACTCCCAGCTCCACTGTTCAGAAATTTTTTTTCAACAAAATCATAGAAGAAAACTTTGACAACCTAAAGAAATAAATGCCTAGAAACATACAAGATGCTTAAAGGAGACCACATAGATTGCAACAGATAATAATATCCTTCCACGGCATAATAATAAAATGCTAAAACTATTGAACAAATAAATAATATTAAAATCTGCAAGGGAACAAGTAACTTACAATGGCATACCTATCAAAATTACTCTCGACTTCTCAACAGAGTCTCTAAAAGCTAGAAAGGTCTGAACAGATATCTTGCATCCCACAGATGACAACCTAGACTGCTATACCCAGGAAAACTTTCAATCACCAGAAATGAAGAAAACAGAATATTTCATGAAAAACACCAAGTTTAAATAGTACTTAGCCGGGCGTGGTGGCGCACGCCTTTAATCCCAGCACTTGGGAGGCAGAGGCAGGCGGATCACTGTGAGTTCGAGGCCAGCCTGGTCTACAAAGCGAGTCCAGGATAGCCAAGGCTACACAGAGAAACCCTGTCTCAAAAAACCAAAAAAAAAAAAAAAAATAGTACATAGCCAAAAAGAATACTAGAAGGAAAACTCCAACCCAAGGAGGCTACATACAACTAGGAAAACAAAAAAATGAAACCACAGTCACAACACCAAAAGAAAGGAAGCACTCATACATACCCTAGGTCCAGCCCATGAATTCTCTTCAGTTGATTGTTTAGTCTCTGTGAGACCCACACCAAGGCCCATGTTATATTCCTCTGTTGATCTTGTGGCTCACTCATATTTTCCTGTCTTTCTTCTCCAAGACGCCCTGAGTTCCACCTATTATTTGGCTCTGGGTCTCTACATTCGTTTGAATCAGCTACTGGATGAAGCCTCTTAGAAGATATTCATGTTAACCTCATATTTGGAAGCATAGTATAATATCATTAATAGCGTCAAGGGTTGTCTTTCTTCCATGGGGTGGACCCAATTTGTCACAATCATTAGTTGGCCATTCCTTCAATCTCTGTTCCATCTTAATCCCTACACATCTTGTAGGGTAATACAAGGTCTTACAGGGGCTTTGGTGTCCCAATATCTCCATTGGAAGTGCTAGCTGACCTGTAGGGTGGATACTTTAGGCTCCATATCTAGTACTGCTAAGAGTCTCAGTTAAGGTCCATTAGCAGAAATCATGGTGGTGTGCAGGTAGACATGATACTAGAAAAGAAGTTATTAGTTCTACCTCTGTACCTGAAGGCAGCAGGAAGAGAGAGTAACACTGGTCCTGGCTCAAGCTTCTTAAACCTCAAATCTCAGCTCCCAGTGGCACACTTCCTCCAACAAGGCCACATCTACTCCCTCCACAAAGCTATATATAGTATTCCTTTAAAATATGCCACACCCTATGAGTGTATGGGAACCATTTTCATATAAACAACCACATAGACTTTAGGATGTGTCTCTTTTAACGGAAATGTTTTGGGGCAAGAAAAAAAATCATTAACCTTTGAAGTAATTTTTCATTTAAAGTTAGCACAGCTAAATAGTAAGTAATGATTTAGATAACTATAAACAATAACAACTTGTAATTTATAAATTTTATCAATGAAATATTTGATGTTATTCCACAATATCTTGGCCCAGTATGTAGTAGACGATGTAGTAATGTGGTTAATATTAAAATTTCTCAAATAGTTTGCTAGCATAAGTATTGTTAGTAATCAATTGTAATGAGAGTCATAGAAATAAAATTTATAAGAGCTATTTAACAAAGACAGTGTCCAGTTGTGACACAATGGCTTTTTCCTGGAGTCACCATGGCCCCATCCTAGGCCTGGGAACATGCTCTATAGCTGACTACTTAGGGAAAGGCATTGTGTACTCTGAGCACAGATCACCATATACCTGACAGCAAAGAAAGTCCCAACACAAACTGCTGTACTTTCAGATGCCATGTCCATTCATTATTAGAAGCTTGGAATATTGCATAAATTAATATTTTTGTACTGTGTACAATAATACCCCCTTTGCCAGAATATGATCATACATTAGATTAAGAACAACTATAAGAAACAAACAAACAAACAAACAAAAAACACAACCGATTAAATCAAAAGTAGTCATTAACTTTAAACATTTAAACCTAAGTCTTATTTGTGGCTTATATGCCTTTATTTTTTTTAATTTTAGAAATAATTACAAATAATTCTTAAGGAGAAAATAATTGAGTTTTCCCATAGAAGTGTATATTCAGCAGATACTGTAATGGAAAGAAAATTGTACACTATCAAAACATAACATTATCAATAAGGAAGAACCTGCTGGAAAGCTCTAGTCTTTACGATGTTTTGTAGACAGTCTGCTATAGCAGATTTTCAGACTAACCAAAAGTAATAGGTAAAAATTTCAAATAAATTCATTTTTATTTATTGTATTTCTAGATTAACCACTTCTGTCTCTCAAAGGGATTTGAGAAACATTCAATTTATGATTGCACTGCATTACACAGAAGAAACATTTTTAAATCTCTTTTTCTTCACAGGTTTCTCTGTGTAGCCTTGGCTGCCCTGGACACGTTTTGTAGACTAGTTTGGCCTCTGACTCACAGCAATCCACCTGACTCTGCCCACCAAGAACTATGATTAAATGCATGTGCCACCATGCATGGCTTTTTTAATTTTAAATTTTAATTTATTTTTATTTTTAAGTCCATCCCAAGCATGTTTATACTGTTATATTTAACTTTTTGCTGTATTGTACAAGAAGACAATTTTTTAAAAAATTCAGATTTTTAAAAATTATTGTTAGTATTATTATTATTAGTATATTATACATATTACATGTATTATATATAATACATATATAATAATAATGATGATAATAATAATAACAATAATAGAAAAATCTGGGAGTATAAATGAGAATTTTTTCATTTTTACTGTAAAGGACAAGATAAAAATTTATTTGCTAATAATGTGAGCATATCACTGGACGTATGTGTAGTTAGAGCAGGCAACAGCAAGAAAGCAGCTATAGTCTCTATAAAAACATTTCATTGCACCAACATTTTGAAGTATCTTTTAGAGGCAACAGCCACAGCTGCTCCTGGTTTTCCCCCAGACAGGTATTTTTTTTCTCTTTTTTGTTCTCTAGAGATAGAGATACTAGCACTTCAGTGTTGTTGTCATGCTTTTATAAACCTGGGTTTGTTGTTTTTTGACATTTTACTTTTTAATTTATCAAAAATAGATTCTTTTCTCATATAATAAATCCTGATTATAGTTTCCCTCTCCCTCTACTTCTCCTGGTTCCTCACCACTTCCCTGCCTCTCTGGACAGCTCCTTTTCCTTCTCTTATTAGAAAAGAATGGGTCTCTGTGAGATAATATATATATATATAAAACAACCCCCATCTTAAAAGACCCAAAATGTTTTATCCTGATTTTTTAATAACTTGCTGAGAACAGTTTGAACTGATTACAATTTCCCTCTCCCTCTATTTCTCCTGGTTCCTCACCACTTCCCTGCCTCTCTGGATAGCTCCTTTTCCCTCTCTTATTAGAAAAGAATGGGTTTCTGTGAGATAAAAACCAAATATATATATATATATATATATATATATTATCCTGATTTTTTAATAACTTACAGAGAACAGTTTGAACTGTAAATACACCCGTGATGTGATTGTGGGGTCATCCACTGCATCACAGTTGCCTACCAGGACCACACCACTAAAGAAATGCAATTCTTCCTATTCTGGGCTGTCAACACTCACTAAGCAGCTTCTCAGTAATGGATGGATGACTCCATTCTAGAATGTTGATTGGTTTAACCTTCTGCTGGTTTTTGTAATAAAACAAGACTTGTGTGGGTTTATGAATACAGCCACCCAGTTATGTCCAGAAGACAGTGTTTTGATCAGGACCCTCTGACTTCTAACACTTACAACCTTATCCTTCCTGATGGTCCCTGAATCTTTCCAATGGGTTAGTATGGATCGCTCATTGTTGGAAGCACATTCTGCTGACATTTTACCTCTAAACTTGAGGAGTATTGAGTTTCTGTGTAAACTAATGTTCACTGTGCAAATAAACTTTCCTGATGATATCACAGACCTTCACTAATCTAGAGATATAGAGATATTAACTTAGAGGATTATTTATCTTACCTGATTAAAATAGAAGATTCCCCCATAGTACCAATGTTCAAATAATATTACCAGAAATAGGAACCATATAAAATATAATATGATTAATTAACTAGATAGTTAAAATAAAAATACCATAGGAATGCCTGTGGAGAAAGATATAAATCCAACCAGAAAGGGAATGCTTAGCAACAGGACATTTGTACCACTACTCTATTATCAGGCATAACTTGCTTGAGAACTGTTGCCATAATTAGGCCATTAAGTTTCATTTTTTATGTTGATCTTGCTAGCTCTCACCTTTCATTTGCTGTTACACAAGCTTAAATACTCTGATAAAACTTTAGAATAAAAACTTCAAAATCCATACTTAATTGTTTATGGGCATGAGGAGATAGGTACATTTCCATGTTGAAATTGCTTACTGTTTTGAATTTCTGTAAGTCTTGTACATGTCAGCACAGTTACTATGATACAGGTATTAAACACTCATGTGATGTATAGAATCCAGTCCCCTCAGTCATTTCATAAAGATAAGCAAACTCTGATTTTAGAATACATATGATAATACTGAACATAGAACTCATTATAAAAGTTTGAGATATAATATTACCCAAAAAAGTCCATGCTCCAAACAAGGTTGCCAGAACAAAAAGAAAAATATTGGATGACTCATTGTAAATCATGCAAGGGCATATCATTCTCAAAATGCATATTATAAAAACACACTTATTTATATTCTTAGACAATTGTTACAGTATAACTGTAACAAAATATTAAAACTTAGATTGTTCTTACATACAACAAACAGTCCTCACAATTCTAAAAGATTTAGACATAAAAAGCCAAGGTTTCATTGAATCTACTAAACACGCAAATAGATGGAGAATGGCTTGCCTCTTGGAACGTACTGTGCACAGTTTTTGAAAGCTCTGTGCACTGTAGCTTACTCTTCATCTCAGTCATGGTGTGCGCTGTACTATATAATAAAGAATAAGAATGATGTCAATCACAATGAAAATATTCTAACTTTAATGCTTCTAAAAGCAACGAATTTCCAAATAGGAATTAGCAGATGTTGAGGCATAGATTGTTAATAAAAATCTGTAAGAAAGCACACTTCAAAGGATACAGTAATCTTCTTCAAAATACAGCTGCAGCATCATGACTGTTAACACCTGAGTAATTTTCAGAGGAGAAAACCCTCTGATCGTTTGTTCTAGATGATCTATATTGCTGCATGTTATAGTGCTCACTAGGAGTAGTACAACATCCTCATTTTGTTTTATTGGTTATTTAATAAAAGCGACAAACATTTTCCATTAAATTATGAAATAATTATAAACTTATAGTGGCATGCATACAATAATGTTCAGATGAAATACCTCAAAAACCTTTTGTGATATTTGCTTAAAGCCAGTTTTGTCTTTAGACTGTACATTACAAATATGCATTAATGGATAATTGATGATACTGAATGGTTTTCTTTTAAAGGACATTTTACTTTCAGGGAACTACCATGATTACAAAATATTTATAGAGAAGCAACCAATAGTAATCATGTGCCCCACATCAATATCCCTTTTAAATTACCTTTGTAGTAACATGTTACATTATCAGAGCAGAAAGCACAATTGATGAACCAACACTGATTCATCACCATTAAATAAATACTATGATTTACACAGTGATTAACATTGTCTGTTGTACATAGATTTTATTGTGGGCACATTTTTACTACCATATCTCATAGCTACAGTAGAGTCATGTGCAGTAGAGTCATTAACATAACTCATTCTTGTGCTGTTGAAAACAGCCCTTCTGATTTTTTTTTTTAGTGTTTTAGGTGATAGAAACAAAAATATGCATCGTAACTAGTATTTATCTTGGTAACATCATTCATAGAAAAGTGTAAATAATAATGGAACCAATTCTCAGTTTAGATAAACCATAACTATATATGTACTTGGTGACTCAGGGTTGTTTAAAGAATACTATAGAAGGTAAAATTTTAGGACAATATCAAGATCTTTATCTCTGCATTGAAATGAAGTACATTTGAAATTGATGAATTTTTCAGGACCAGGACTTTCACCAGAAAATTGTCGCAATCTGTACAGAGTATGGCACAGAAACAATATTGGCTTTACTGACATGCATGTATAGAAAAACTATTCTGTGATTACTGTAAGCTCGAGCAAGTAAAGCTAATATCCGTAGTCACTGGTGGTACCATGGTATCCTGCTGCTCTTCTTTCCTTGCTAAGCATAGGCCTTTTCCTTTTCATCTTCCATGGAATCCTGTGGTGGATAATGATTCATCAAACTAAGTGGCTTTCTCATTAATTGTTTTCTGGTTCACACTTATGGTGTGAACTTGAAACTTGAAAAGAATTTCAAGTTTTCCAAGTTGACCTCTGAAAACAACTCAATTGTTATCCCATCACTTATATCCTCCCATTCCTCCATCCCTCCTGCTTTCACCCTATTCCCCTCCCCTAGGTCTATGACCAAGGGGGATCTCCTCACCCACTAAATAGTCATAGGCTATCAAGTCTCATCTTGGTAGCCTGCTTATTCTTTCTTTGAGTGCTACCAGGACTCCCCACCTAAGGGAGGTGGTCAAATATGGAGAACCAGAGTTCACGTCAAAGTCAGTCCCTGCTCTGTACATAACTGTGGAGAATGTCCTGTCCATTGGGTAGCTCATAGTAGGGGTTTGATGTTTACTATTGTATTGTCTTAGCTTAGTGCAATGGTTTGAGCAGATTCACTTGGCCCTGATCCACCCATCATGATGTTCTTGTAGGTTTCTAGGACCCTCTGGGATTTTGTATTCTTATCTACTTATTTTACCTGTCAAAGAGAAAGCATCCACATGGGTTTTATTCACTTTACTTTCCACATTAGACAGTTGAAATTTCCCCATCTTCTCTGTCAAGTCTGACTCCTCAGAAGTTGAATATTCTCAGTGTTAGCTCTTCTGAAGAAATATTAAATAGCAAGAGGTTGTCATAGTGTTTGGTGAAATATAGAAGACTGATTGCACTCCTGTAGGAAGAAATGATGCCATTGAAAATTATTTCCTTGTGTAAGAATTTATGACAAGTATTGTCTGTGTTTGTCTTTGAAGATTTAGGAGCTGGAATGTCAGAACTGTATCAGATTATTTTCAAAATGTCTTCTCCTCTCTCAGTCCTTTCAAATGTGTTTTTTTGAATGAAATTTTTATTTCAAACTGTTTATCATATTTAGACAATATATACTTGCTCTTTAATATGAATGTGTTCTTATTTGCACAGTAATTGCTGATGGTGGTTTTTATGAGGTAGTTCTGGGCACACTTACCTCTGTGCACAACTACAAAATATTGAGCAAATCAACTTGAGTTTCTTTCATCTAGCTAAAAAATAAAGAATATATATATTCAGTCTGCCATATCCAATGGCAGGCAGGAATTCCTATATCTGTAGTTACTCACATATTCAGGCCCTTGAAACAAACAAATGTAGATTTCTCTCAACTATGAATACAAATAAAGAAAGGGGAACTACATATAGAGGTATAATGTAACTATCTAAAATAAACATAGAGGTGAGGATTGAATATTACCAAAGCGGCATTAACTGTGTCTTTCATGAAACTTGGCTGTGTCAAAACTCATATGAAATATTGTTTGAGGAGTTTAGTCAAACTTTATTTTAACTTGCCCATGGTATGTTCTTCCCTGGTTCTTAGGAGGAAGTGCAGACTCTAAGCCTCTATGCTACTCCAAGTGAAGCTGAGGACCACAGCCTAAAGTTGTTATGCATTGTTATGAGCATACTGTATAGAACACAAAGGAGTCCTAAGTTACATCTTCTGCTTTCTCTATATGTGAAAGCTACAAATACTCTTGGACCATGTAGTTAAAGTACATAATTCTACAATATGTTCAAATAAAACTATCACCAACTCTCCTAAAACTATTCCAGAACAATAGAAAGTAAAAGAACATTTCCAAATTTCTTTTAGGAAGGCTTAGCATAGAAGACAGGTTGTGTAGGCTGCATGAGGCAAAGCCAAAGAGATGCCGTTGATCATGGCAGCTGTAGCCAGGGAGATTATGAGTGAATCTCAGATGAAGAACACTGTGCTGTTGGGTCACACCCTGTTTGGAATACTGTTGTACTTTGTTTAAGTTTTGGCTATTTCCTGTTTTTCTTTCTTACAACATGAAGTATGTTACTCATGTTACATTTTACAGTGTTGCTTATATTTAAAATCCCACATCATGCTATTTTACCAATAAAGACTCAGGAGCCAGATGTGAAAAACATGCTAGCTCAGAGAGGCAGAGAACATACCTAGCTGAATTTCCTACTGAGCTCGTGTCATGTTGGAAAAGGCCCAGAGGCTCACTAGCTCAGCTGAGAGCCCAGGAGAAAAAGCCAAAACTCCCAAGGCCAAAGGCTTGCTAGATCAATGTCCAAAAATCTAAAGGCCAAGGCGGGGAGGAGCTCAAAAGCTCGAGAGCTGAGAGCCAAAGAGCTAAAGAGCTAAAGCTAAAATCCCAAGAGTAAAGCCCAAGTGCCAAAAGCACCTAAGACTCCCTTCTACATCTGCATGCTGTCTTAAATATCCTACAACTCAAAGTTCCTCCTCCTCTTTAATCCCTGTCAGCTCATTTCTTGCTCTGCCTCTTGACCTAGGGTTAACTTTATTAAATCCTGTGCACAGATAGCTCTTGGATTAAAGATGTGTTTAAGTCTGGCTTAATCATACCTTAATCACCTGGTTGCAATAAACAGAAAGTTCTTTGATTAAGGGTGTGTTAGGGCTCAACAAAAAAAGAAAGGAATTTACAGTTCAATCTCAGAGAAAACAATGGGATCAATGGCAGATTTTTACAGTTCAAAATCTCATGGATCACATAGATATCAAATATCCAGCAATATTACAGACTCTGAAGTTACAAGTCTCTGGATTGTTAGAAATTCTTCAGATATTTTTAAAAGACTGAACTTTTTGGTTGTATTACATTTTAAAGAGTGTGATTTACTTTAGTTAATTGTCTAATTACATGTTATTAATAACGACATGAAATTTTAGTAGCATACAAGAAATAAAATGATATTGTTTAATAGTGGTATATTTTGTGTCACATTGAAAAATAAAAGTAAAATTGTGCTAGTTGTTTTTTTATCAAATGGACACAAACCTCAACATATTTGAGAAGAGAATATGTGGATTGAGAAATTTCTTCCATCATATTGACCTATAGACCAGTATATGGAGAGTTCTTTCGAAAACAGATCAATGTGGGAGATCACTTGGCTACTGCTCCACACACAGCTGTTTGTCCTAGGTTGTATAATAACGCAAACAGAGGAAGCACTGAGAAGCTAGGCAATAAACATTTTACTGCCATGTTCTCTGCTTTTGTTCCTCTCTCCAGGTTCCCGCCATGGGTTCTTTTCTTGTCCTTTTTGTTTGTTTCTTTTTGGTTTGATGATGTACTGTAACCTGGAGTGCAAACAAACATTTTCCACACTGAGTTGCATTTTTGTCAGTTTGAAAAAAAGGAAACAAAGACAAATATCATGTGAGTAAATAACTTCTATGTGATTAGGTTTACATCTTATTCAACAAGATGAAACTCATACCTGACTCCAATATTAGGCGAAGAACCTATGCCTGAGTCTCTGATTATTTCTTTTGTCTCTGTTCCTCAAACTCTCAACAACTGATTCCTCTAGCTAGTTGTTCAATCAACGATTAGTTTCCATTAACCACCATTCACTGCCTCCTCAATTCTCCCTACCACAGATCCACATCTCTTCTCTGTTTGCCTTTCCCAGAGCTAGTCTGCAGGAGCAGCAAGGGATTTCTTCTGTTTTCATGAAGTTGCAGGCTTTCTGTTGTTTAAATCCAACTTTAATGCATGGTGATCTGATAAAATACAACTTGTTATGTCAATTCCCATAAGGCTAGCTTTGTGATTGACTACATTTTCAATTCTGGAGAAGCTTCTGTGAGGTGCTGAGAAGAAGATACATTCTTTTTTATTTTGAAGAAAAGTTCTGTAGATATCTGTTGCATTTTTGACTCATGATATCTGTTTTTTTTATTATTATTATTACTCGTTAGTTTCTGTCTCAATATCCTGTCTTTTGGTGAGAATTGTGTGTTGATGTCTCCCGTTATTAAGGTGTGGGGAATCAGAAAGTAAGATTTAAGTTTTATAGATGTTCATTTTACAAGTTTTGGTGCCCTTGTATTTATGGCAAGGATCTTGATAATAGGAGTTGTCTTCTTTTTGGTTTGTTGTTGTTGTTGTTCTTGAGTATGAAGTGGCCTATACCATTTTTAAATTTATTTTGGTTGAAATTCTATTTTAGTAGATATTAAGTTGACACTTCTGCTTGATTCTTGGGTACATTTGCTTGGAATACCTTTTTTCCATCCCTTTATTCTTACAGAATGTCTATCTTTGTTGCTGAAGTGTGTTTCTTACATGAAGCATCCGGTTTAAGCATCCCTTTTCTTGGCTTGTGTCATTTCTTTAACTCGTAGAACTGCAAACTTTGCGTTTATGCTCCGTAAAATTGTTTCATCATACAACAAAATACATACATATACATGAAGAATCTTTTGAACAAGTGAGCTTTTGAGAATCACACTGAACAAAAACAAGTATGATTTTTAAAAAAATAAGTCTGACATAACGCATGAAAAAAACACTGAAAAGGGCAGAATCTACCTGTGATGACAATCAGTGGCTGTAGAAT
Source organism: Acomys percivali (assembly GCA_907169655.1). Lineage (NCBI taxonomy): Eukaryota > Metazoa > Chordata > Mammalia > Rodentia > Muridae > Acomys > Acomys percivali. The sequence continues at coordinate 14,592 of CAJRSG010013256.1, forward strand.
CAACTTGATTTGAGAAAAAGCTATGGAAACCTCCATTTGAGATTGCCATTCTCCTATGCAGACTCATGTAGTGAATTCATATAGGAATTTGAACCTTAATCTCCGTTAGAAACAACCATTTCTCTGGAGCCGGCAAGGGTGTTAACACTTGGGCTTGGTCTCCTGCAGACAGTATTCCCCAGCTAGCATTGGATTCCACATGGTACTGATTAAGTAGAGCCCTCATCTTAAGTAAAGCACACCCCATGTTGTTTTACTGGGAATTGTGTTTATCAAGGTTGAGATTATTAATGACTAATGATTGTTAGTTCTTTTATTTTTATTTTGGTAGTGATTCTCTCTCTCTCTCTTTCTCTGTGTGTGTGTTTGTGTGCGTGTGTGTGTGTGTGTGTGTGTGTGTGTG
>CAJRSG010013263.1:0-16365 GCA_907169655.1 Acomys percivali
AGACATGAATTCCTTCCTGTGGAGTGGACTTCAAAACTAACCAGAAAGGAGTTGGTTACCCCCATAACAAGTTTGTCACTATTGCTCCACTGTATACACTTTGCCTGCTCAGTCATTGATCTAACACACTATTTTAGTTGTTTTTCTGTTGTGTGATAAAACACATGACCAAGGCAACTTACAGAGAAAAAAAAAGTATATCTTAGGTTATAGTTCCATAATTTTAGGTGGTCGTTCCTGAATGGCAAGAGAAGCACTGCAGAACGTGGCAGATACGGTGGCTGGTCCAGGGGCTGAGAGCCCACAGCTGAACTGCGAGCACAGACAGAGAGAACAAACTGGAAGTAAGGGAGGCTTTTACCATCTCAAAGCCTGCCCACAGGAATATACTTCCTCCAACAAGGCCCCACAACCTCAGCCTTCCCTGGCAGCACCACTAGTGGGGAAGCAAGGGTTCGAATACTCCGAGAGACATCCTTCTTTAAACTGCTACCAACTCTGAGTCCACAGGTCAGAGAGACCTTTGTTAATTCTTCTGTGTTATCCTACATAGCACCTTCCACCCTATGAAGGTTGCCCAGCTGGGAAGAAACTTCCAGATCAGTTCTAGCCAGAACTTCCTCTTTCCCATTCAACATACAACTCCAGAATAGAACAGTCTGATGCTACCTACATTCAAGGTGACTCTTCTATCCTCAGCTAAACCTTTCTAGAAAGGTTATAGACACACTCGGATGCATGTTTCCATGGTAACGCCAAACCAAGGCGATGATTTAGGTAATCACCACCCCAACTAAGAGACCCTTTGTGATGGTTAGTTTTGACTGTCAACTTGACAACTAGAATCCCCTAGGAGATGGGCCTTCAGCATGCTTGTGGTTGTTTTAGAGAAAGTTCCATAAGCTACTGGGAAGATGTGTATTCTGCTGTGTTTAGATGGAATGTGCTGTAAATGTCTGTTAAGTCCATTTGATCAATGTCATTTAATTCAGATATTGTAAGAATGTAATGTTAGGCTGGGTGGTGGCAGCACATGCCTTTAATCCCAGCACTCAGGTGGCAGAGACAGATCCAGACTGGTTTACAGAGCTAGTTCCAGGACAGCCAGGGATACATACAGAAAGAAACCCTGTCTCAACATCCCCCCCACATGCACAAGTGTAATGTTAGAATCCAGCTGCTGTTCATAATACCTTACTGCCGCCCCTCCTGCAGATATCAGTTAGGCACCCCACTGAGGACACTGCCTCTTGTTCTAGATTGAATTGAGCTTGTCAGCTTTGTGTTAACTATGGCAGCAAGAGTCTTTTACCCGTAGAAGCATCCCATCGGTCTATGAGTGACTTCTCTATCTTTTCTCACTAGCTTTGCTTTGTAAATGCCTTTGTCAGACGACAGAACAGCAGCACCTACTTTCTTGTGTCCTAGGTCCATTACTTGGGATACCTTTAAAGGTCTCTAATCTAACTTTGTATTTATATGTGTATGTGGGTGGGTGTCCACACGCGCGTGTGCATGTGTGCATGCTTGTCATGCCATGTGTGTGGAGGCAGTTCTCTGCTTCCATTGTGCCGGTCCTAGGGAGCAAACTGAGGTTGGCAGGAGGGGCATCAACCCCCTGAGCCACCTCACTGTTCCCTGAGATCCTTCTATCTGTTGTTCACTCTAAGGCACTCTAAGCTTATACCTTTGTTTAGGGTGGAACTGAGACTGATAACGTTCAGTTATTATTGAAAGATGTGTGTTGATTCCTGCCATTTTGTTCAGCTTGTGACGCCCCTCCCCCCACCTTGCTTAAATGCTACTCTCGTGTGTTTTATCTTTTCCTGGACAGTGTGGACTGATTTCCCTCCTCTTCAGCCTGAAGGATTATATTACACATCTTCTGTAGACCTGGCTCAGCACTCATAAATTCCTTCAATCTATTTCTACCATGGGAAATTTTAACTGTTTCTGAAAGAGAATTTTTAATTAACATTAAAGCAACCAGAACAGCAGAGCTCTCTAACTCATAAGCCCCAAATAGTTGAGAGTGCAGGTCGGCAGGTATGCTAGCCCAAGGCCCCAGATGATAAGTCACAAAGAATGTGGAGCTAGGAGACAAAGGCCTATTGAGTGTTCAAGGGACCGGCTGGCCATAAAAGATAGGGAGGATACATAAGGACAAATTCCTGAGAGAAACAGGTACCGGACATGGTCAAGTGAGTAATGGGCCAAGACCCCTCATCCGATCTTATGGTGTTTGCTTAATCCCCCCTTGAGGCCCGCACACAATGTTTCAAGTTTGAGTTTAACCAGATGTGTCGTTACCTCAGATAAACATCTACCCTCGGGTTCCGAGGAAAACAGGAACCAAGGACTGTTCCCATGTGATTAAGTCTGACTTTACCCCAGATCTGCCTACGCAATTTGCTGATGTTCAAATGTTTGAAACAACCAATCGTGTGTGGCCGCGCCAAAACTTCCCACTCCCCTCCGACCCTTGCCCATATAAACCCCAAACCCCTGGGCTTCTGGGTCGACCTCTCTGTCTCCTGCGTGAGATATGTGTCAATCCAGAGCTCCGCCAATAAACTGCCTCATGTGTTTACAGCAAGACGGTCGTTTGTGTGTCTTTGGGTGCACGCCATCCCGAGGCTTGAGTGAGGGTCTCCCTTTGGGGGTCTTTCATTTCCTTGAGTTATGACAGATAGTTTTGCTGGGTGCAGTAGTCTGAGGCAGCAGGTGTTATCTCCCACAACTTGAAGTCCATCACTGACATCCTCCGGCTGTTACCTTTTGAGGTGAATGAATAACAATATTTATCCTGGTGGGCCTGCCATTATGTGTGAACGGGTTTTTTTTTTCCTCTGGCAGCTCTCAATATGATGTGTGGGGCTCAGAGCCTATATTCAGGTCTCCCCTTCCCCCACAGCTGGTGGCACCTCTCAGCCCGGAGTTTTATCTTCAGCATCTGACCTGGTTGGTTCCAGCAGAGCTGGATTCTTCTTTCTGGAAGTCTTGTCTCCACCCAGAACTTGTATTACTTGTAGGAGAATTTGAGTTCTGCTAGGCTGTGCTGGTGCTGCTCAGAGGCTCAGAGCCTCTCAGCAACGCACTGTAAACTACTGCCTGCTGTTCCCAAGCCTGCAAGGCAGAGGGTCTTGGGGAGGGTGGGAAAGGTTGTAAACTTTGCGTCTCAAAATACCTTTGTCCTAGTTCAGTCAGATGTTGAATTATGAGGCTTTCCTGTCTGCAAACCCTTGTGACTGAGTTGGCTCCTTCAGCTTAGACTGGCTTCCAACCTCTCATTTTGGCCTCTTGCCCGGAGCTGGGAGGAGACAAAGCCTGGCTCTGGACAGAGATTGGCTCATCTTCCCACACCCTAACCAAGAAGGAAAACATTTCAGAAAAAAGGTGGAGCTCTCCTGGGAGTCATTGTATGCTAGGCTTGGGCACGCAGAAAACACCCTGACTGGAAGTGGAAGCTCTTGTCTACTACAGCTGGGGTGGGCTCTAAGGAGCCAGCTGCCTCTGGGGGTCAGTAGTTTCCCAGTTACTATGCTGCTTTCCTGTGCTTCAGTCTGGGCATGCGTAGACTGTGAACAGTTCCAATTCGTCCGCCTCTTTCCTTCCTGTTGTCTCTGCCTCTCCCCTGCATAGGCCTGGCTGTCCTCTTTTCTTTGCCACATTCTAGTCCTCTAAGTCACTATCCCTGTCCAGTGACCCTGGAGATCCACCTGTTTCTCCTGAGATTCTCAGAATCTCACCCTCTGCCCTGCAGGATGCTACAATTGAGCCTGTCCTGGTTGGGACTGGGGCCCGTAGCTGCATCTCCATGGAAACTTCTGTTGCTGGTTGGGGCCCTCTTGTTCTTGGCTCGATTCCTGACTTGGATCTATGCCTTGTATGACAAAAGCTGCCGCCTCCGCTGTTTCCCTCAGTCCCCTTTCCGGCACTGGCTTTGGGGTCACTTCAACTTGGTGAGTATGGAAACAGGTAAGTCTGGTGTGTCGGGGTGAATGCGTTCTGGTTCTTAGGAATCTGGGAGTCGTGAGAGGGCTGGGGGTCCCAGACCAGTAGAGAGGAGGGGAGGCTGCGGACATTGCTCTCTCTTCTCACACACCCAGGCTTGCCTCTTTGCTCACACCATGTTCTGAAGCCTTTCTTTCTTCCTTTCCTTGTCCCCAGCCAACTTTGGGTCACGTTCTTGTGGGAAACTGATGGCCTGAGACCTCCTCTGTCCTTTGCTCAGCCCTGTTCTGTTTTGTGTTGTAGTTAGAGGTCCCCAGGGCAGGTTGCTCAGAGCAGCGTCCCTTCCCCTGTGTGCTGTCCTCACTTTCTGTTGTTGGCTTTAAAAGTGTCTAATAGAAGAATATATGGGGTATGTCCCTTTCCCTCCCCATCTCTGTTGGCCTCGGGCCAGTGCCTGTACCTCCGTGCGGTACCTCTTCCCTCGTGGGAATCACCTGTGATCCTGCTATCTCTACACTCAGGGACAGTGACAGCAGAAGATGCCGTCTCTCCTCTCTGATTCTTTAGGGTCTGTCTTTTCTTATCTAGTGCTTCATTCTCAAATGTGTCAAAGGACTCCACTGTCTGAGGAAGGCCAAACTTGAGCACTCTGTTTTTCTCTGAGGCAAAAGCTTGAGATGAAACACTAAATGTCCCTTGCTCCTAATCATGGGGTCCTATTACTAGCCCAGCCATTTTTTTTTTCCTGTTTTTCTGGAGTGCACCACTGTGGCCTCTTCCATAATGGCCACACTTCCTGGGAAAGGTTTCTTACTCTCGTTTAGCCAGTGACTTCCTATTTCCAGAGCCACACTTAGCATTTCGGTTTCGCCTGTGAGGGCATCACCTCCACCCATGGCATTGATTCATGTGCTGCTACCTCTCACCACAGCGTCTTTTCTTCCAGCTTCCCTGTCTTTGTCTTCTGTCCTCCCACATCTCCTCAGGACTCCTCCTTTCTATCCCTTATCCAGGAGCTTTCTTCTAGTCTCTCTGTATTAGCCTGGGTTTTCCAGCTGAATAGAACCAGGGACATCATATAGTTGTTACTAGAATGATGCACAGCCAATAGGCTGGGAGAGTCAGTCATGGATATCTGTATGTTGGGGAGCCCGAGGACCCAGGAGCTGCTCAGACCATGAAGTGGGATGCCTCAGAAGCTCCAACCTGGTGCTGAAGGCCTAGAAGACCCATGCAGAGTTTCTGATCTCCTGTCAGAAGCCCGGTTCTTATGAAGAAGAGAGACACTCCCTGTCAGGAAGTGAAGGCCCAGGGGCCAAGCAGCAGGTTTGATCTCAGACTTCTTTACATCTGGGCACCCATTAGAAGGCAATGCCCACTCTCAGGGAGGGTCTTTCCAGGAAATTTCCTCACAGACTCAAGCAGAGCAGTATCTCTTAGTTAATTCCTGATCTTGCCACGTTGCTAGGGAAGACTAACCAGCAGAAACCCACACATTGTCAATGTGACACCAAATTACATCTCTTGTGTTATGATTAATAACCAAATGAAGATCATAATGTTTCAACCCCGCCTACCATGTATCCCACTTACAAAGGAATATATATCCCCCAGAGTAGATGGCAAAGTCACTTGAGAATTGCCTCACTACGGATGCTATTTCAACCAATGTTATCTTACATGGTAAAGGAATTGGAGAAAAAAAAGAAAACCCAAATATCAGTGTATTTGTGCACAAACATGTCCTTAACAAACAGAACAGAAACACTCATGAGTACAACACTTCTGTTGTACTGAGTTTCTGTGACTGACCATATGGTCATGGCTGGTATCCATAACCACTTTCCTCCACTACCCACTCTCTGTTTCCTCTACCCTCCACAAACATCTCATGAGGTCTTGGCTCTTTATCTGGAGGGATGACTCATACCTTCAGACCTGAGGATCTGTTATCGTTTTGCCTGGATTGCATTGTTGGAGTTTCCCCGCTGACCTTAACCAGAGATCATGGTAACAAGAAACGCCTTAACAGATCTCCTGCACTCGACGTGGATGCAGTGTTTAGTCTCAACTCCACAGAGGAGCGAAAATGGAGTGCTCACCTTTGGCTTAAGTCAGACAATGGGGTCCTCTGACATATACTCTTTCTTCTGTTGTGGAGAATCAGCCCACTTTCCCTCTAGCAGTCTGAATCAGTCACCCCTGATAGCAGGATAACACAGCTCTGTTGATAGGGGAAGGCTTAGTTTCTGGGTCAATGGAGTACTTATCTTACCTCGTGGTAGTAGTGCCTCCCATGTGGAAGCATGCCTTGTAACCTCTTGCTTGATTCCTGAACTATAAATCCTGGTTAAAGGAGAAACAGTGCCATGCATTGTACTCAGAGCCTCTATAGCCTTCTGGAAAACTTGTCCAGCTGTCCAATATTTCTATTTCCTATGTCACTGTAAGTAGCTGTCCCCTTAAAAGGCCATTTCACTCTTCTTTCAAGTCACCTGCTTCAGGATGGTGGGGGGGGGGGGATGGTAAGAGCACTGAATTCCACAAACATGAGCCCACTGCCTCACTTCTGTGGCCGCGAAATGAGTTCCTTTGTTGGCATCAAAATTATGTGGGATACTATGATGATGGGTAAAGAATTCTGAAAATGAGTAGATGGAAGTTTTGGCAGAAGCGTTACATGCAGGAAAGGCAAATTCATAATCAAAGCACTTATTTATCCCAGTAAGGAGCAAAGCAAGGCCCATACCATGATGGAAGTGGTTTAAAGCAGTCAACTAGCTGGCTGGTCACTGGCTGGTCTCCCCAGGGAATGGTATCATATTGGAGGCTCAATGTTGGTTCCTGCTGCTGGCATATCTGACAGTCAATGGCAGCCATGATCAGATCATCCTTGGGGAGTGGAAGCCTGTGTTGTTGATCTCATGAATAACTTCTGTTCTGCCACCTTGGCCACCTTGGTCGTGGACAGGGATATCTGGGGGAAGATGATAATTACTGTACATCCCCCATGCACCCTCTTTACTGATTACTGAAGTCCAACTCTGCTGAGATCACCTATGGCTGAGTGGTTACACAGGACACAAGAGGCTCCATAGCCTACAGGCATTTGGAGAGATCAGCCACATTCCTTTTCCAAAAGTGTCGTTCCAATTCTTTACTTGTTAAGAACCTGCCATTGGCCGGTGAAGAAGTATATAATCACGTGTTTGACCATCTTCTTTTCCAAGCCAAAACATGACTGTACACACTTGTGAAGATTTTCCTTCCCTAGTGTCTTTCAGAGTTGTCATGGAAAAGCTGCAATGCTGCAACTGTCCCCTTTTTGGGTGGTGCATGTATAGCATGTAGAAACATTTGCAAATGCCTAGTCTACTGGTCAACAGATCATAGGGCACACTTCATGAGGCTGGGCATGTATGCTCAGGAACAGAAGGTATTGTAACAGGAAGAGGAACCATAGGCAGGTTTGGTTTTTTTTTTTGGCATCTTCTTCAGTAAATTACTGTGCTTTTATTATCTGTATAGGCTTGGTTATACACACACACACACACACACACACCAGCCCATTTAAAAAATTTCCCCCCTTTTTTTCAAGACCAGGTTTCTCTGTGTAGCCTTGGCTATCCTGGACTCACCCAGTAGACCAGGCTGGCCTTGAACTTGCAGAAATCTGCCTGCCCCTGCCTCCCAAGTGCTGGGATTACAGCGTGTGCCGCTGTGCCTGGCTGACCTCTTTTTTCTTTCTCATTTATTTATTTATTTATTTATTTATTTATTTATTTATTTATTCATTTATTTTGTCTGTGAGTGCTCTATCTGCATGTACACCTTCACGCCAGAAGAGGGCATCAGATCACAGTACAGATGGCTGTGAGCCACCATGTGGTTGCTGGGAATTGAACTCAGGACCTCTTGGAAGAGCAGACAGTGCTCTTAACCCCTGCGCCATCTCTCCAGCCCCTGACCTCTTCTTATATGAACCAGAAAGCAGAAATTCTTTAGGAGTGTAATGCACTTTCTCATTATGGACTCCATTTCTGGGGCCTGCTGAAACTTGAGTCTATTGGGGAGGGTGGACCCCAACTGGCATCAGCGTTGTCTTGCTTGGCATCTTCTTCAGGGAAGGCCATTCTTGGTTTCACAGACTACACAGGATTAAGTTCTTCAGACAAGGGTGGAGAGGGAAATAGCTCATGGAGTATGAATGGGAATACATTTGCTATTAAATGCAGGGAGACATCTTCCTCAATTAAAACAAATCCATCAGCTCTGAGTTTTCCACTCCCTCAGGCCCTTGGGCATTGGCATCTTAAGTTACAGGATCCTATCCTTTAGCAAACAGTGCCCTCACTTATTGTGGGCACACTCTGAGGCTTGGACCTGAATTTGCATTTTGAGCCCTTCAGTTTTATGTCAAGGGCTTTCAGCATCTTCACACCTATAGATGCTCAAGATAAGATTCTCCCTTAGAACCATTGAGATGTAATATGAATAAATTAATTAAAAAAAAAAAAGATTCTCCCTTAGGGCCAGGTGGCGAATGATCATGTCTGTAATTCCAGCACTCAGCGTGACTAAAAGCAACATTAGGAAGAAAGGGTTTGGTGTCACTCAAAGTTGGGGGGGGGGGGGGGAGTATATTGATACAGTCTATAGTAGTGGGGAGGCATAGTAGGAGGATGGGGAACAGAAAGCTCACATTGTATCTTTTATATATAAAAATAAGATAATGATAGATACAAGGTACCAGATATTATGTTATATGAGGTTTATTAAATGAGCATGGGGGGGGGAGTAAGAAGAAAAAAGAGAAAGAGGGGTAAGAGGGGGGGGCAGTAGAGAGAGAGGAGGGTGGCCACATGGATGGTTTATCCTACCCTGGGTAGGACCATGCTCCCGTGGCAGGTAAGCAATGACATCATCGGTAGGCAGACTGAAACAGACTCCTTCAGCCAGGTGCCACCTCCTAAAGGTTCCAAGACTTCCCCCAAACAGCACCAGCACCCGCGATCAAGTGTTCCATTAAACGGGCTCATGTGGGACATTTCTCATTTAAGCCACCACAGCAACATTAAGTTTAGTCAAGTTACGGAGTCAGTGCCAGTGCCCACCAACCCACTAGACAAAATTACCCTTATACTTCTCTTTCTTTAGAACCATTCCTGGCACCACACTTTGCATTAGTCAAGGTTCTTTACAGGAACAGACTCAGTACAAAGTATTTATATTGTGAATGGAACTTACTAGGACGAATCTAGCAGGAGCTGGGTAGGTCAACAGTGGTTGTGCACCAGACAGGCTGAGAGCTGGGAGCTGCACAGTTCACAGAGATGGATGCCTCAGCAGTCTAAACTGGAAGTTCAAAGCAGCTGCAGCCTGATGTTAATAAAGGATAGACACACTGACCGAGAAGGCAGTTGAGTAATTTTTTTTTTCTCTTTGGACCGTTTTGTATCTTGGGCACTTGCCGGAAAGCGTGTCCCTCTCGGAGGGAGAATTTTCTCTCAGTTAATTCTTCCTGGGAACAAAGACACCTACAGACTCCCCCAGGGACACACCTTAGTTAATTCAGACCCACCAAGCTGGGTTTAGGGGTTAGGGTTAGGGTTTCGGTTATGGTTAGTGTTAGGGTTAGGTTTAGGGTTAGCCTTAGGCTAAGGGTTAGGATTAGAGTTAGGGATAGGGTTAGAGTAGGGTTAGGGTTGTGGTAGGGTTAGGGTTAGGGTTGGGGTTAGGGTTAGGGTTAGGGTTAGGGTTAGGGTTAGGCTTAGGGTTAGGGTTAGAGTTAGGGTTAGGCTTAGGATTAGGGTTAGGTGTAGGGTTAGGGTTAGGGTTAGGGTTAGGGGTAGGGGTAAGGGTAGGGGTAGGGGTAGGGGTAGGGGTAGGAGCACATCTAGCTTAGATTCCCTTCTGGGTTCACAGTCTGAAGATCCTGCCGTTTGGGTTTTCCTTGACAGTCATTTGGAAAACCTTAGCCTTAGGTGATCTCGACCAGCTGTGTTTTTTGTTTTCTTGGTCATAGTGATGATGGGCTGATCGGTGTCATATAAATTTCTATCCTTCCATCCACAACATTCCACTTCCGGACTAGCCCTCCAGCCCGCTTATTCTACTATAGATTCATGGACAAAGAGTCACCTCATCCGTTGCCCGCCTCTTGGCTTGCTCCTCCTTCCCATCAGCCTTGATTTCTAGGCTCTCGAATCCTGGTCCCATTGCATCTTTCTCTCCCCAGCTCTCTGCTGTTCTGTCTCTACCATCCTCCCAAGCATCTCTTTTTGTTGTTCTAGGAGGATGCCTTCACTGATCTTCCCCGATATCCTTGTTGCCCCTCTGTGTTCACTTCTAGGTCCTCCTTTGCCTGAGCTTTCCACACTGGATCTGCTGCTCCCCTCTCTTTCCCAAGGCTTCTTTCTTACATGGGGGATCCAGCACCTAAGCTGGCCACCAGTTCCCTCCTGAGGGGATTCTAATCCTCACTTTCTTTTCTAAGATGGGGACCAAGACTATAGGTGTTCCAAGCATCCTTTTCTTCAAAGCTGCAGATGAACTTTGCAAGTTGTGGGGTAAAATTAGCTGAATTCACTCTGAGTTTAGATAAGTGGTAAGGAGAGAAAGGGGCAGATGTCAGAAGAATCAGATGCAGGGACTCTGATAACGACACACAGAAAGGCACGCACAGGGAGAGGACAGAGGAAGAGAGGGAAAGCAGAGGACGTAAGGAGAAAGGATGATAGACACACACACAGAGAAACAAGATGGGACAGATAATTGGTGGTGAAATATATACACCCATACATTTAGTTATATCTAATATATTTTACCTTTATCATTCATGTATCATGAACCCCTGCCATTTATCTATTATGTATCACATCAATAAAACATTTGTGTATCTATATTTATCCACCAACCAATTATCTATTCATCTATCTATCTATCCATCCATAAAACAGAGTTTGGAGAGATTGCTCAGTGGTTGAGAGCACTTGCTGCTCTTGCAAAGAACCTGGCCTCGGTACCTACTGTGAGGCAACTGACAACTACTTGGAACCACGTTTCCAGGAGATCCAACACCTTCTGGCCTCTGTGGGCATTTACATAAAATATGCAGTGCCACACATATACAAATAATAAATCGATACACCTTTAAAAACAAAGCAGAGATAGCGGATAGTGTTCGGAGGGAGAAAGACAGAGAGAAGCATGCAAGTAGAGACTTGAGTATTAAAAAAAATATGTTGACAGTTTAGTCCAGGTTGATTCAGCATGAGACATTTATGAATGAGCCTACGGGAGGAGTGAGAGTGGTGTGGGATTTGATTGGCAAGAGAGTGGGAGCCTCTGAGGGCACCCTGCCTTCTCCATCTCCAGGTCCAGAACAGCGAGGAAAACCTGCACTTGTTGACTCGAACAAGCCACCTCTTCAAGGATGTCCATGTCTTTTGGATTTTGTCACACCCCATCCTGAGGATCATCCATCCCAAGTTCATTGCCCCTGTGCTCCAGGCCCCAGGTATTTCCCCCAAAGAATCCCAATTACTAGACTGTTCTCTCCCTTTTCTCCCAGCCGTCCCTACTCCATCCACAGACCAGGTTGAGCAGAAGAGGATGAAGACATGTCTAAGAGAAGCCACAGCCCTGCCACTAACACGGGTGACCCTGGACATGGTTTTGGGTTTCTCTAGATACTAAGATCTGTTCAATTTGTGAGTGATAAAAATTCAACTCAGTGTGGTCTTAGCAAAGGAAAAATCTACTGGTAGGGGGTGTAGCTCTGGGGTGGAGTGCTTGTCTGTCACATTCAAGACCTTAGGCACTGAAGAAAAAAAAAAAATAAAGAAATCTTCTGGCAGAAAAATCCAGGGAGAGTGTTCTTCAAGCACAGCTGGATTCAGATCTCAATGACGCTTCAGGAGTGACTCTCTCGTATTTCCATCTTCCTCTGAGATGGTTTCACTCTCATCTAGGGGAAAGATGAGCCCTAATAACTCAACCTTTTGGAAATCCCTGTCTTTCCAGCAAGAGTTCTGGGACCCCCTTCATGTTGCCTCGTTTGGAAGATAAGACTGGTTCTTCATCCACCACCGCGACTTGGTTGTCTCAGATTATTTTAGACATAAAATGACAAATGAGCAGAGCGTTACTTCAGAGTGCAGTCTTAAACAGTAGCAAAGTAAAAGTGGACATGTATGTTTTCATAGCTTTTTCCTAAATGAAAGCAAAAGGCTAGAAGAGGAAGGTCATTTGCACACTTATGGTACGATCTTTCCTTAATTTTTGGTCCTTGACAAAACGTCTCTAGTAACAAAATAGAGTAAAAATATGAAGATCTGCTGGGTGTAGCGTGCACTCCTTTAAGGCCCAGCAGTAGGGAGGCAGAGGCAGGCAGCCCTCTGTGTGTTCAAGGCCAGCTGGTCTACAAAATCATTTTTCTCAAGCAAACAAATCCATCTAATGGCCATTGTGTCATAGGGTTCAGAATATAGCATGCCCAAACATCATCAATCGTTCATAATTTTTATGGGGTCATTAGCATAGTCTGATCAATTTATCAGGACATTCCCCAAGAGTTCGTTGCCCGTAACAGAGGCTCTAACATCCCTTCTTACCGAGTTCTGATGCAGACCTGATAAACTAGAATTGAACAGAGCAGAAAGGTTTAAAGTTCAGGAAACTGATGCTGAAAGAGGCACACAATGCACCAGGGGTTCCCCCCACCTTAGTTCAATGTCTTACAGCTTCAGCCCTTCTTGGGACCTTAAACTGGAAAGTGGCTTGCGAGGCAGAGAAGGGGTGCAGACTCCTTCAGAAGATCCAATAGGTGAGCTGTGACTGGTTAGCCCTGGAGCTGCATCATGGCTGGAAGGCACAGTGGCAGCTCTTTCAGGGGAACATATAGGGGCCGAATCCTGTGGTCTTTGAGGATAGGGGAACCCTTAACTCTAAATATGTAATGTTTAGCATGGTATAAAGGATGGACACGTGGGAATTCTGGGATGTGTCTAGGTCTCATTTGGGGCATGAATGGGACATATTTAAATCCTATCTGTGGTTATCTGAAGGGCACAATTAGATCATGTGAGACTGGTGTATGCTCATGCTGGGCCATATGGTATCATCTCAGGAAGGGTCATATATGCTGCACTCATAAACGTGTCCTTATCTTAGGTCCAGGGTGTGTCAGGACATATCAGAGAGAGCCAGACCAGTTAGTGTGTCCCAGGTCTCTGTTAAAGGCATTTATTTAAGGTGTTGTACTGGTCAGATGGAGAAGATGTGATGGAGTATGCAGCAGCCATGTGAAGGCGTGCTGAGGCGTGTTGTGTCCTATGAGGCTGACCTTTGCTTTCCTCCTTGCTGCAGCCTGGTCTGGTCTTGCCTCACCTCCTTCCTCTTCCCTGCTTCCTTTGTCTCTGTCCCCTTCCTGCCTTGCTGTGCTTGGAGGGGAAGTGGACAACCCTGTGGCTGGGAGTCCGACCCGTTCCTAAAGTTCACCTTTAACCTTTCCATGGCCACTGATTGATTTCCTGCCTCCTTCTTGGCAGCTGCTGTGGTGCCCAAGGAAATGATATTTTATGGCTTCCTGAAGCCTTGGCTGGGTGAGTACCTCAAGGTCAGGGTCAGGAGACTCCCTTTTGGGCCTGGGGAAAAGTGCCACTCTTGCCCACGTCTCTCACTGCCTTCCTAGGGGATGGGTTGTTGGTGAGTACTGGTGAGAAATGGGGTCACCAACGTCGCCTGCTGACACCTGCCTTCCACTTTGATATCCTGAAGGCCTATGTGAAAATATTTAATAAGAGCGTGAACACCATGCATGTAAGTCTTTGTTTATATGTGTTTGTATGGGGTAATTTCTTTTATAACATTAAAATTATTTTTTATATGTATTAAATATATGTATGTATTTGAGACAGAGTTTCAATTGTCCTGGAACTCACTCTGTACCCCAGGCTGAGCTTGAACTCACAGAGATCTGCCTGCTTCTGCCTTCTGAGAGCTGAGATAAAGGCATTTGCCACCACCACCTGGGTATGTGTGTGTGTGTGTGTGTGTGTGTGTCATACATGTAATATATTTTATAATATTTTATTTATATACATTTTTATATATTTAAATTTTAAATATGACTTATATTTATATTTAAATATATAATATATATTTTATTATATAGCTATTATATGTATAGTTGTTGTTATTGTAGTATGTGTATGTGACTTTTGCTTGAATATAAGACTATGTGCTCACTGGGCATGGTGGCACATGCAGCAGGCAGAGCTTCATGATTTTGAGGACAGCCTGCTCTACAAAGTGAGTCCAGGGCAGCCAGAGCTATTAAACAGAGAAACTGTCTGGAAAAAAAACCCCAAACCCCAAAACTATGTGCTCTTTGAGTTCAGAAGAGGGCATTGGATCTCCTGTAATGGGCGCTATAGACAGCTATAAGTCACTATGTATGTAATGAGAATCAAACCTGGGTTCTCTGTAAAAGAAACACGTGCTCTTAACCTCTGAGCCCCCTCCCCAGCCCCATATGGGTAATTTCTATAGCCACATACCAATTAACATTTATTGAATACCTACTAGGCCACAGAAATACTATGCCAGTTCCATGATCTACATTGTCTGTTGTAATTTTCACACTGTCCTGAGGTAGAAATGGGTATGCCAGTTACATTATGTATGATGAGACTCGGGCCACAGAGGCCCGAGAGCTCCTTCAAGTTCACCTGCCATAAAAGAGTATGTGTGGCGGAACAGCCATTGACGTATGGCCTATTAGGCTGCAAATGAGGGCAAATGAATTGCTGCTAAAGGTTTACCAAGTGGGAACCAGGAGAGGAAAATGCTCTGGCCGAAGCACATGCAGACACCTTGAACTCAAAGATTCTGACTCCCAGCCTTGTGTCTTCTCCTACCCAAGTCTGGTCTATTCTGGAGTTAGCTGGCTGGGGTAGAGGCCCAAGTGTAATGTGTGTGTGTGTGTGTGTGTGTGGCTTAGTTCGGTTATCTTCTCTGGCCAGGCCAAATGGCAGTGCCTGACCAGCAAAGGCACCACCCGTCTGGACATGTTTGAGCACATCAGCCTTATGACCTTGGACAGTCTTCAGAAATGTGTCTTCAGCCTTGAAAGCAACTGTCAGGAGTGAGTCACCATCTTTGCCTAGGACCCAGAGTACAGATAAAGGGAGGCAGGTTGGGGAGGTGTGGTCCCTTTGCCCCCACTGGCAGTCTCAGAATGCTAAGGAGCTGGGGAGCAGGGTCCTGGGCAGTGGTGAGTACAGTGGGTATGGACAATCTGGGAAACGGTTTCAGAGGACAGTTCATTTCCTGGGGCTAGCTTTATATAGCTGGAGTCACTGGGGGGTAGAGGAAAAAGGACAATGGAGGAAGTGTCGCAGTGAGGGCAAGGACCTTCAAAGCAGATCAGCTAGGTTAGCAGACGGCCAGTCACGTGATTTCTGAGAAGCCAGTTCCCTGGTGGGGAAACAGAAGTTTAACTGGCTTTGTTATGATGAGGCCTTTGTTTCTATGGAGTTTGAGTAGGCCCAAGCCTTATTTGGGTAGAGAGTGCTGTGCTGAGAGATGTCCAGGGTATGTGCAGAGATTTGAGTTCAGGTCCCTAGCACCCCATTCAAAGCAAAATCAGAGTGATTGATATCTGCAGTTCAGTGCCTGAGAGAGGTTTACACGCGGAAACCCCTGGAGGTCATAGGTTAGCAGAGTCAGTGAGCTTCTGGTACAGTGAAAGATCCTTTCTCAAAAACCAAGGTGGGGAGAACTTAAAACAAGATGCCTGCTGTCAACCTCAGGACTCCACATGCATGTGCCCACATATGTACCATCACTCATACATGAGGCAACTATATAAGCATGTACATACAAGGTACACACACACACACACACACACACACACACACACACACACAAACACTGAAAAAAGGTGCGATTTAATCTAAGTGGATACAAGGTTAGTAATCACAGGGCACTTAAAGTTCCTCCCTTTCTCTCTAACACAGAGTTAAACAGTGCCCCAGATCCACTGCTTTTCTCTATTACTTGCTTTTTTGTCACTGTGATAAAATACTGTGATCTTATGGAAGGAACAGTATATAGTTCTAAAGGGGAAGCCCGTAACGGCAAGGAAGCCACGGTAGGTGACCGCTGAAGCAGGAAACCACCCAATCACATCTCAATTGCATCCCGGGAAGCAAAGAGCACAAACTGCAAGTGGGGCAGGGCTGAAATTCTCAAAGTCCACCCCTCCAATGAGGCTCCCATCCTAAAAGTTATCAACTGGATCAACTAGGGACCAAATGTTTCAGTACACGGACCTCTGGGACACACTTCTCTTCAAATCATCTATCTATCTATCTATCTATCTATCTATCTATCTATCTATCTATC
>CAJRSG010013263.1:18733-31165 GCA_907169655.1 Acomys percivali
CACACACACACACACACACACACACACACACACACACACACACACACCCCACATGATAATAGGATCACAGACAGCCCTGAATGACTCCTTTGAATACTGTGTGGTCCATGGTATCTTAATACACAGACTCTCCATTTTTGTGACTGCCCCTTCCTTTTGGGCTTTTAGGGTCAAGCTTTTGGAAATTTAAGAATTCCTGGTGTTCTGTCACAAAAATGCTTCTTATGATATCTTATTTGGACTTGATAGATTATTTATTCCCCTTAACCAGTCTGCTAAGGAGTTGGGCAGATGGAGAATTGGTAAGTAGGCACAGAATTGCAGACGGTTAGTGGCGCTCCCCACACTAGCCCATCTGTGGTTAACAATATAATGCTCTGTGTATTTACTCTCGCCACACAGAAATGACGAACCTTGGAAATGTCATAACGAACCTTACAGGTTCAGCTTTTCAGATGTGGAAGAAAAACTCCATCCTCTAGTCAGAACAGACAAACATTTATTTTTACTTATTCACCTTTAAACAGATTTATTTTCACTTCTGTTTGTGTGTGGGTATGCACACATGAGTATGGGTGTTAGGAAGTGCAATAGGTCCTCAACAATAGACGTCTCCTAAAGCCCAGGCCGGCTTTCAACTCAACAGAGAGCCTAACCTGCCTTTGAAATTTTGATCCTCCTGCCTCCACCTTCTGAATCTTGCCTGCCTCCATTTAATTTTTAAAGGTCTTTCGTGTAAATATATGAAAACATTTAAAGATATCCTCTTCTTTTGGGTAAAGATATCTTTTGATAAGTATGTTTTTCTTAGAAATGTTCTTAAAAATGTCAAGTCAATTTCCTCAGTATTTTCTGTTGTTGTTTTGATTTTTCTAATGCTTTAATCTTTGGATTCAGAGTTGAGGGTACTGGCTTATTCCTGTTCTCCCGGCAGTCATGAGGTGGAGGCAGAAGGATCAGTTCAAAGCCATCCTTGCCTATACAGGGAGTTCAAGACCAGCTTAGGCTACATGAGAGCTTGTTTAAACAAACAAACAAACAGAAGAACCATATATCCAGGCACGGCAGCACAAGCCTTAAATTGAACACTTGGAAGACAGAGGCAGGTGCATCTCTGGTTTTGAGGTGAGCCTGGTTTACAGGACGTTCCAGGCTAGTCAAGCTACATAGTGACACTTTGTCTCAAAAACAAAGTGAGATCCATAAAACAGGACTGAGGTGATGGCTCAGTGGGTAATGTACTTTCTGCTACCATGAGGACTTTAATTTGAATTCCCAGAATCCATGTAAAATGCTACCCCAGCGCTGGAGCTCAGGGGGCAGGAAATTAGATTGTGTTGGCCAGCCAGTCTAACCTATATACTCAGTACTTATGTTCAGTGAAAGACACTGGTCTCAAAACAGAAGATGGAGGCAGATAGAGGAAGCTGCCTCTGGCATACCCAACACATACACATAAAAATGAAAATAATAAAATGAACAAATACTTTTTATTCATTTTAAATTAACTTAAATTTTTTTAAAAATTAACTTTGTTATAGGACTAATGATCACCTGCACACGTGTGCGTGTATGCATGTGTGTGTGTGTGCGTGCCTGTGTACATGTAGTCCATGGTGCGTGTGTGAGGGTTAGAAGACAACTCTTTGGAGTTGGTTTTCTTCTATCCCCTTGTGCGGGCTGGGTATTGAATTCAGGTTGTCAAGTGTGGGTGCTAACACTTTAATGACAAGCCACCTAGCCGACCAGGGCTTTGTTTTTACTCCCTGGATAATTATGTGGTGGTTTCTTAGGGACCACCTGGGCCAGCTACCCTTCCTAACCATGTGCATCAAGGAGAGTCTGCGGCTGCATCCCCCGGTTACCAACATCTCTCGCTTCTGCACCCAGGACATTACTCTCCCAGATGGCCGGGTCATCCCTAAAGGTGTGGACTGTATGGGGAGGTGGCTCCTGGTGGTCCCCAGGGGCAGCAACTGACTTCCCTTCTTGTCCAAAAGGGAGCGACTGCATCATCAGCATCTTCGGAGTTCATCACAACCCTTCAGTATGGCCAGACCCTGAGGTGCGACCCTGCCTACTCCCCAGTTCTGGGACCGAGGGAAGAGATGCGGCCCTTGCCTGGAAAACCAGAGCTGTCACTCTTCTGTCTCCATATCCATATGTTCTGGGACTGGCTGGGTGTGCAGAGAGACGCGACTCATCAGCCTAGTCTTGGTTGATCCACACAGGTCTATGACCCCTTCCGCTTTGACCCAGAAAACCCACAGAAGAGGTCACCTTTGGCTTTTATTCCCTTTTCTGCCGGGCCCAGGTAAGGCGAGAAGGCTTGGGGTGGACAGATCGTGATCTGGGAGCTTTCACTGGGGACAGGAGACGTTGGGATGGTTAGGTTCTGGTTGGAAGGTGAAAGGCAGGGCTGATCTGTCTTGGGCGCCCCCTGCCTCTCAGGCTGGCCAGGAACAACAGGGACCTTGTCAAGTTTAAACCTTGGGGGCTGGTTGGGTCGCGGTGCAGTCCTCATCCCACCTTCCCGCAGGAACTGCATAGGACAGACTTTTGCGATGAGTGAGATAAAGGTGGCTTTGGCGCTGACGCTGCTGCGCTTCCGCATGCTGCCGGATGACACGGAGCCGCGCCGGAAGCCGGAGCTGACCCTGCGCGCAGAGGGTGGGCTGTGGCTGAAAGTGGAGCCGCTGAGCGCAGGCGCGCAGTGAGTGACCCAGCCTAGGCCTGTTCCCCTCACTTTGCTCTGCGGAAACCAGAGTAAGCGGAGCCTCACTGAGAGCCAGCAGGGGGCGCTGCAGGACAACAGAGACCCTCTGGTAGCCTGGATGACAAGAGGGGAGGCTGAGCCCAAGAGCCTTCCCGTTTGTTTCCTGGGTGATGCACAGGGCTTGCAGGCTGATGAGACTTGCACCCAAACTCAAGCATGGACTTAATTCTTTTGACGATAAGGAGGTACCATAGATTTTTAAGCAGGAGAGATACAAAGTTTACTGTCAGGTCTGAGGCTTTGTCACCTAAGCATACACTACTGTTTTTGTCTTTCTTTTGTTTTTGACACAGGGTCTCACGATGTAGATTTTAGTGCATAGACCAGGCTGGCCTTTAACTTGCAGCAAACCTCTGCCCTCACCATCCTAGGGCTGTAATGAGAAGAGTGGGCCGCTATGCCTGGCCTGTCGTATGTGAAAGGATATTTGTAGAAATGAAGGGCAGTTTCTTAGGACATTGTCTAGGAGCGCCTGACAATGATGTTAAATGCCGCTGGGGGCTTGTGATGTCCCAAGGATACTAAAGCAGCTTACATTTAAAATGGCACCACACTTAGCAGGCTCCCTGTGCGCTGCTGTTCTTTCAGCTTCCCCACTTATTTCTCTTGGGGCTGGGGACAGGAGGATGCCATGGCGTCAGAGGCCAGTCAGTCCAGCTGAATCAGAGTGCTCCAGGGTCCCTGAGAGATTCTGTCTCAGGAAATAAGGTGGAAAGTGATGAACGAAGACACGTCACATAAACTTCTGACCTCATAAGCACGTCTCTGTGTGTCATGTACTAGCCTGGGCTACATATAGAAAGTTTGAGGCCAGCATCATGAGACCTTGTCTCAAAACTTCAAAACACACACAACCAGAGTTTTATATATCTTTGACTTGAGAAATGACTTAGAGCAAAAATATAATCCTTAAGAATCTTTAGTGTTCTATTCTTATTTATGGAGTGTCTTTGAGTTTTGGTACCCCCTTGGTTGAAGCCCAGTCCTTGCACATAGTAGGCAAACCCTCCACTGCTGAGCTACATACCTTCTTGAATCTGTTACTTTTCCAGTGGTGTGTGTGTGTGTGTGTGCGTGAGGGCAGCTCAGGGTTGATGTTAAGCAATGCTGTCACTCTCTTTGAGACAAGGTCTCTCATTGGCCTGGAGCTCACCAATTAGGCTAACCACGATAACCAGTGAACTCTGGAATCTTCTTGCCTCTGGCCTGCCCGTGGTGAGAGTACACATGCGTACCACTTTACACCCAATTTTAGGAGGGTTCTGAGGATTGAACCCTTAAAAGACAAACACATTATTCACAGAGCCAGCTCCCAGCCCCTTAAATGTGATTTTAAATGGGCACAATCCACTGCCACTAGTGACTCCATTCTAGGGTGTAAAAGGTGATAATTACTTTGGTATTGTTTGTTTGTTTGTTTGTTTTTTTACAGTTTCTAGACCACAGTCATCTGCATTGGAACCTGAGGGGAAGGCTTCCCGTGGTGGTGCACGCCTGTAACCCCAGCCTTGGGAGGCACATGAATCTTTCTGAGTTCCAGGCCAGCCTCATCTACATAGTGAGTTCCTGGACAGCCTGAGCTATGTAGAGAAACCTTGTCTAAACACCATCCCCCTTAAAAAAAAAAAAAAAAGAATGTGAGAGGAACATTACTCACCACGCATAGGTCTTGGACTTTGGGAAAAATAGAGATGACAGGTGGCCTTTGGGTTTGACTCCTTGGGAGTGCTTGTCTGCAAGGGAGAGCACACAGTAGGTATTTTGGAAGACATTTGGGGTGGACTATTTCAGTAACTGGTAATTGTGCAATTTTAGCTACCACACTCTAATAGTTTTATAGTATGTCTTGAATCCTGCAGTTGTATTTTCATTTTTGAATATTTTTTGGGTCACCTATGTCCTTTGTGTTTTCATAAAAATGTCACAAGCAATGTATCTATTAATACAAAGAGTCCTGCTGGGACTTTAAGTTTTTGTTCCATTAAAGAATCAGTTTGAGTCATCGTGTCCATGAGCACGGTATGCTTTTGTCCAGATTTGCTTCATTAGTATCTTGAAGTTTTCATCACAGATATACCACATATATTTTGTTAGACTTTTATCTGAGTACTCTTTCATAATATATATTCAGTAATGATTCTTGGAAAAATTTACTTACCACTTATTGTTATACATAGAAGGAGTTGAAATACTTTTTCATTTAAAAATTACTTATTTGTTTAACATATATGGTTGTTTTGTGTGTATATATGACTACATACCAGAAGAGGGAATTGGATCCCACACAGTTATAGACAGTTGTGAGCCACCATGTGGGTGTTGGTGATTGAACCCTGGACCTCTGGAAGAGCAGTGCTTTTAACCACTAAGCCATCTCTTCAGCCCTCGGGTTTTTTTTTTTTTCTTAAAGTGGAATATAATAAACATTTTAGGCTTGCATGCTTTATTTTTCCAAATTAGGCTGCACTTACTCCCTTCTCTCACTCTAACATCTTTTCAGTTTAAAAACCATTCTTAGCCCATAAACTATATAGAAGGACACCTGATGCATGGGTGGCCACAGTTTGCTGAATATTGGTATAGAAATAGAAATCAAAGTATAGTGACATGTCCATAATCACAATGCCTTTCCCATGGCCTTTTCAAAAGTAATTTATTTATTTTAATGTTATGTGTATTGGTGTTTTACCTGCATGTATGTCTGTGTGAGGGTGCTGGATATGCTGGAACTGGAGTCACTGATAATTGTGAACTGTCACATGGGTACTGGGAATTCAATCAAGGTCCTCTGGAAGAGCAGCCAGTGCTCTTAACTGAGCCATCTCTCTAGTCCCTGCCTTTCTTTGTCTTTCCATCAATTCCTTGTGAGCTTCGTATGATGAACCCCAGTCCCAATAATCTTTCCATCTCCTCAAAATAAAACTCTCACACACAAACAACAACAAAACAAAGCATGAAAACATCTCGTCTTGGAAACTGTAGTGCGTCACAGTGTATCCATAGTACATCCCTCTGACAGCACATCTTCACTTGCAAATGTTCATTGCAATAAGTCATCAGTCTGGCCTGAGATCTCTGGCTTCTGTGACACCATCAACTTTGTATATTCATCGGGACTCCTCCGGGTCAGCCCATTGCTACCCTATGCTATGGATATCCTGCAGCTTTGAGTCAGCGGGACTGACCCCTTCACGCGTTCCAACTGTGTATATGTGAATATGTAAATTTGTGCAAATATGTGTATGAACACATGTAGTTCCTTATGTTCTAAATGAGTTTATATATTGTATTGGTGTCCTAGCACATTAATGTGTGTGGGCATATTTGTGTCAGAGTCGTTGAGTAATGAAATTGTCCACACCAGCTGTGCTCATGGCAGCAGACAGTGTCATAGCTCCCTGCTCCAGTACCTAGGCCTGACCCTTGGAGTTCAGGCTCCACACTCCAGAGAGACACTGGAAGCAGCCCTGGGTCTACATTACTGCTGGGGTGACTCTGAGATGAGTGGTCCCTGCTCTGAACTGAACACAGGTTGTCCAGAGTGCAAACTTCCTTCAAGCTGCCTTTACCTCCTGTCTTCCATTTCTATCCCACTTCCCCCAGAGTGTTCCTGGTGTTTTCTGGGATCCCCTCCCAAAGAGATGCTTGGCAGTGGGAACCTTGTCTGGTTACCCTGGAGTTCTTGCATTGGGTCTGCTGCCAGTGAGTTCAAACTAAGATGTGGTGCTGTCTGGCTCCTCCAGTCATATTTTTGGGTCTTGATTAACAAGGAGGGATTTGAACTCCGGAGGGGAAATCACTTGCTCAAGTCATACATTGTTGGTGAGTGGCAAGGACCAGCCTTAACCTTGGTCTGTCTGATGCCAAGGCAGGCACTCATTGCTTTCCTAACAGCCTGGTAAGGGTCAGAGAATTCATGAGGCTATTCACAGTGGTGGGTTCCCTGACTGTGTGCCGGAGGACATGAGCATCAAAGCTGGTGCCCATGCCATCACTCTGTCATAAAGCAGGTGTCAAAGACATGCTCTTTGCTGACCATGTATTAGGGAATACTGTGAACTCCCCCATCTCTGTTAAGTGTAGGAATTTGTTTATAAATGTAAGAATATACATTTGGGGCAGGGCTGGCCTTCTATAATTTATTGAACATTATCTAGGGTAGGTCATCTCAGAGGGATGGAGACATTTTCAAGATGGCTAGCTCCCATTATGGACAAATGGCTGAGGAGCTCATGCCCTTTCAGACAAAGCCTCTCCATGGGGTTGCTTGGACGTCCCTTTAATATGTATGCTGGAGCCAAGATTGTATATTCCAGTGGGATGCAGAGAAAGTTGTACTCTGTTTATGATATAAACTTCACTGTCCAAGAAGTCATGGACATTGTGTAGACTCAAGGAGAGTGGGACTTGACTTCATCCCTGAATCAGTCAGGGTTCTTCACAGAAACAATCAATCAATCAGTCTCTCTTTCTCTCTCTCTCCCACCCCTCCCCTTCTCTCTCCCTCTCCCACTTTTAGTATGTGTACCCAGGGGGGCAGTTGTGAGCCACCAGATATGCCTGCTGGAAAACAAACTAGGGTCCTCAACAGGAATGGTACGTGTTCTTACCTCTGAGTCAACTCTCCAGCCCCATGTTCTTGTGTGTGTGTGTGTGTAAATATTTTTTTTCTTATACTGGTATTTATTTTGACAGAGAGTCCTGATGTAAGTATTTAACATCTTAATTTTTATATAGGTCTGAGTGTGTTTCTTCATGTGTGCAAGTATGATTGTGTGTGTGTGTGTGTGTAGGTCCAAGGACAATCTGGATTAATCTCCACTTTTCCACCGGGTTTGAGACAGGTTCTGGAGCCTTCTGCTGTCCTTCAGCATGTAGAGCAGTGCTTATCAACCTGTGAGTCATTTACTCCTTTGATGGTCATCTAAGACCATTGTAAAAACACGGGTGTTTATATTATGATTCATAAATGTAACAAATTATAGTTATGAAGTAGCAACAAAAATAACTTTATGGTTGGGGGCCACCACAACAGGAAGGATTATATTAAAGGATCTCAGCATTAGGAAGCTTGAAGCCTTTGCTCTAGAGATAATCCTGACCCCACCTCCCATCTTCCTGCAGGGGTCCAATGAGGGTGGCAAACATTCCACTTATGTCCTACAAGCTGTAATTTTGACCTCAACGCAAACTACACTTATTTAGTTTCTAAACCTGCCATCCTTTAAGATAATCCCAGCACTTACTATGTAGTGGAAATAAACATGGTTTTGTTCTGATCCTAAGTGTAGGGTGTGAAACAGACTTGTGTGAGGGTGTGTGGCATTTGTCCACTGGAAACAGATTTGTACGAGGACACACAGTATTTGTCTGCTAGAAGTGGAACTGCTTTTTGTAGAGGTATGGTCTTTGCCAACTGATAAACAGCCTAGTACGGACTCTGAGAGGAGATAGACATATGAGCCCAGATCCAGAGGCTGGACTTTTTGGTTTTGGCATCGCTTCCTGTCATTTGGCTGTTCACTGCTCCACATCGAGACATCCCTAAAGAGAAATGCCCCAGAGAAGGCTTCGCGGCTCTGGATTCTGGCTGCTTCACTTGCAGTCACCTTTCCTGAGTCGCTGCTTTGCTGTTTGGTGCGTCTGCTCAAATCCTGACAACAAAGAGTGGAATGGCTCCAAGGAACTGAATCTAAAATGGTCTATTTCTCCTGTCCCTCTTAGCCTCTTTCTCTCCTAGCTAGGGTAGGTGGGTTGGAAGGGATGTAGAAACATTAAAAAAAAAAAACCTGAATAAAGTAGCTTTGAAAATGTTCAAATCCTTCATCACTCAAAAGTTCTAACTCCATAGTTTCTCCAGCGACCTTAATTATAAGGTTTTATAAGAAACAAACAAGAAGCTGAAAACCCACCTACTAAAGTATTTCTAATATGCATGGGGCAGAATAAACGTCCCAGTCCAAGAGAGAGTAATGTGAACATGGAAAGGAAAAATAGGAAAAGAAAAAAAAAAAAAAAGAAAGAAAGAAAGAAAGAAAGAAAGAAAATGGAAACACATCAGGGAAAGAAAGAAACAACAGCAGAAACCTCTGCAGCTCCATACGCAGCATTTAGGACTCCTGATGAAAGCATCTCTGCTCCAGCAACCCTTGGCACTCTTGTCCCTTCGGCTGCTTTTTTGGAGCAAACAGTTTCTTGTTTGGTCAGTTCTACTTTTTTTGTGTGAAGTATTCCATGGTAGACATCTCATTCTCTTGGAATCTCCCGATATACCAGGGTCTTCGTATCAACTAAGCATTTAGAATTCCCAGCACCGTGTACCAACCTGTCAAGGCTTTCCTGAGACACGTTGCCCAGGTGCAGAGGCTTTCTGGTAGCCTGGTGCAAGCCTCCAAGTGTTCCCCATCAACCAGTAGTTTGCGATGTTGTTGACAAGCTCTGCTGCATCCGTTGGCTTCTCTTCGCCTGTGAAGTTGATGCTGGGAAAAACAAGTTCCTAGGTGACCGTTTTGGAGCAAGGAATCACTTCCGCAGCATTCTCATTTCAGACTTCTTCCTTTCAATTGTAGTTATATTGTTTCAAGCTGAAGCCATCGGCGGTTGGGGTTTTGCCTTCAAGGCGCCTGCCCTAGCGTGCCAGTCAGGGTTGGAAGGTTCCCTTTAATGGGTTAATCTCTTGAGCACGAAGGCAGTTTCCTCCTCATAGTCCTTGTCTGCAACTTTAAACTCTCTCACGCTGTTTCGTTTAAACTCCATGCTTTCGTCTTTCTGCCCTGCTCACTGCTCTTTCAGAGGAGACCTTGATAGAAAAATGAACAGTAACTATAGCACACAAGCTGAACGTTGTCTACCCTCAGCTTTCTTCTGCCAATCAAATCAGTCCATGGCGTTTGAATGCAACTCGACTCAGCTTCTCAGAACAGGGACAGAATGAAGCCAGCGGATGCCCTGTGTCCCAGTTCTCAAAGGGGTCCTGTTCCCCTAAGAAATTTGACTGACTACACCTTCATTTCCGTCAGCACTGTGGTGCTCTGAACACTAATCAGTGCTACGGGTCTGAGATTCGCCAGAGTGACCACAAATACATTTTTTTTTTTAAAAAAAAAGAGGGTTAATTAGGGCTGGAGAGATGGCTCAGAGGTTAAGAGCATTACTGCTCTTCCAGAGGTCCTGAGTTCAATTCCCAGCAACCACATGGTGCCTCACAACCATCTATAACGTGATCTGATGTCCTCTTCTGGCCTGCAGGTATAATGCAAGCAGAGTATTGTATAAATAATAAATTTTTTTAAAAAGAGGGTTTATTAAACACTGGACAGGACCATGGTACTGGCTAGGTCCATACCTAAAACTCATGCTCAGAGTATGACACTAAATTACATTAGTCAGGGGATCAAGGCTACGTACTTCCTGCTTTCACGCAATCAGAGGCAAGCACATCCTCATATGCTTTCTGACTCCGTGTGATCAAGCACACATCCTGTATAACTGGGACAGTTGACCTTGTTTAAAAAATGAAAAACACGTGGTTAACAAACCACATGGTACATGAATGTGTACATGAACATGTTCATCTTATGTGAACAAACAGCTCCCAGTATTCCAGTAAGTTATCTTTCCTTGGGTTTACAGGTTAGAGGTGTTTTTGTATTGTATATCTCTTAAGCAACTTGAACTTATGACATAACGTTAGCCATAGTAGTCAGAATATCCCACTCAGATCTGCTTACAGTCATCTAGGGATTTTTCTAACCCAGAATTTCAATCTCTTCCACATCCCTTTAGGAAATCACCCCAAGTTCTTCTTAACCAATGACCTCGCTCCTCATAGAATTTTTCTACATTAGTTACCTATCTCTTCTCAGGGATAAACCAGCTGGAAAAAAAGTAAGATAAGCAAGGAAGGGATTCCCTTGGCTCACAGTTGAAGGGTCCAGTCGATCATCGTGGGAAAGTCGTGGTGGCAGGAACTCGAGGCAGCCAGTCACAGGATATCTTAAGCAAAGAGAATTGTGTGTGGTAATTTGGGTCATTTTCTTATTTTTGTCTAGCCAGGCAACACAGTTCTGGGGATGAAGTTGCCCACATTCAGGGTGGATCTTTGCTTTAGGTTCAGCCTTTCTGAAAGACTCCCACAGACACTCCCAGAAGTCAGCTTCCATGGTGATCTTAGATGCAGTCAAAGGGACAATGATGGTTGACCATTATGACTGCTATATCAGTGTCTATATTTATCTGAGGATATGACGTAGGTCCTGCATTTATCTTATCATACGTAGTAGCCCAGGTTGTCCTTGATTCATATTCCTCTTGAATCAACCTCCCAAAGGGCCTGAATATAGATGTAATCCTTTGTTTATTTATAGCCTGGCAGGCTTATTTTTAGAAACTGGCACCTGTGATTATGGGATTGTCAAGACCAAAGTCTGTATTGGCTCCAGACACGTGATAGGACTCCAGTCAGCAGTTGGAGCTGTGTTTTCAGACTAGACATTCTTCCGGACTGTGAAAATCAGTGTTTGCTCTCAGGTCCTGCCAAGCACTCATAATGTCTGGAGGAGATCTCCAGTTTCCTTTGTTCTCAACGCCAGCAGCAGTCTGAATTCTTGTACTCCTGAAAGAGAAGGGTTTGGTTTGGTACACAGTAGTAGAAAAAGCAGTCAAGAGTTTCGTCAGAGTAAGGAAGGAAGCAAGAATATAGTCTTTGAAAAAGAACCACCCAGGGCTGGAGAGATGATGGCTCAGTGGTTAGGAGCACTGGATGCTCTTCCAGAAGAGTGAGGCTTAATTCCAAGTACCCACACGGTGGCTCGTAACTTTCTGTAACTCCAGTCCCAGGGCATCTGCCTTGCTTTTCTCTGCAATCATATGGAATTGGGCATGTATGTGGTGCGCACACATATATGCAAACAAAACACCCATACACACAAATAAAAAGTAAAAAATGTTAGGTCAAGCTGAACAGCCACGGTTTCAATCCTCACAAGCCTTCTTATCCTGCTCTGTTCCCTGTAGTGTCCTTCCTTGTGCCTCCTCTCGTGTAGATTCTTCTAGAAAAGCGAATGTTTCCTTCAGATGTCTACTTCACCCCGAGTTCAGTGTTATTAGTAGTTGTGTAACTGCATGACCTACAATGACAAGAATGTGCTTTTAAGTATCCACAAAGTTGAATAGTTTACTAGGGGAAAGAGGAACAACACTTTGTGAAAAATCCCCTGGGGAGGAAGTCATGCAGTTGCTTTATTCTGATCTAGCGTGGACCGCTAGCCATAGGCCCTCATTTCTGGTTTGAGGGGCTCTGAGCTGACCCACCTGGACGTATCCACTGACCACTGCCCTTATCTTTCTATCTCAGTCACCAATCACACACTCTGTTTCAGGACTTTGAACTTTTATCTGTCAACCTTTGAGCTGGCCCCACCCAATTGTCCTTTATGCCCTGGCTTTGGAGGACTGTTGGTCCCTCACGGATGGATTCAGTGACTGCTAAGTCCAAGACATGGTGATCTAGGACAGTTTCTAGACAACACATGCTCCTGTTAAAGGCAGTGCCTCATTTCGTGCTGGGAAGACAGTGCCCTGCCGGTTTGTTCTTTCTTGACTGTACTGCACACACACACACACACACACACACACACACACACACACACACACAC